>SJYO01040384.1:0-118561 GCA_006410555.1 Capra ibex | reverse complement strand
ATAGTGATAGAAAAAAGTCTAATATAAGGTAAGATCCAATAACGTTCTATAATATATATTAAGGGACACGACATGTCATTTAGAAACAACGGATAAAAATAGTGAAATAAAAGATCACATTTAAAGGTTTTTCTCTTGAACCTTACGGATTCAAGAACCTAAATCGAAAGATACGGTAGTAATAACAACAAATAAACGATTCAACACCTGACATCGGGTGGTCCGAGGACAACAGGTACCCTAAAGGATCCCTTCTTATAACGCTCCCACCCTACTAAACTCTCCTATCGTAACTTTGTACATATAAAGGTATACACTTTATCTAGCGGTCAGGTCCAAACTACGTACTCTGTCCCACGAGTCCCGACCACGTGACCCTACTACGACTGTCTACCTTACCCCTCCCTCCATCCTCCCCCCAAGTCCTGCCCCTTGTGTACATGTGGGTACCGACTAAGTACAGTTACATACCGTTTCGGGTGATGTTATAACATTAATCGGAGGTTAATTTTTTTTCCTTTCTTATGACGTCACCCAACGGTAAAAGAAGAGGCCCCCTAGAAGGGCTACGGGACTTTATCTTGGTCACAGAAGACGTAACCGTCCGTCTGAGAAATGGTGGCTCGGTGGTCCCGTCGGGAAATCGAAAGATCTTATCAATAATTTATAAAAGTACGAGTGGTAGGTACAATTCACGCTCGGCAACACAGAGGACTAAACTTGAAACCCGTTTTTACTTATACGAGTTCTCAATGTCGACGTCGACTTGTCGAAGACCACCCTACACTTGTCGAAGAAAGAACACCGTAGACACATCGTAATCCTTCACAAGTTGTACTCTTCCATTTTGAGTCGTTGAAAGGTCTTCAATTTTTTTAAATTTTTAGATTTAATTTTATAACATTATTGTAAACTGTTTAATTTGTATTTTATAACTTAAAGACTTTAATATCGCTATTAGAGTCCCTCTAACATAACGAAATGGAAAGGGGTCTTATTTTTGTGGGCCAAGGTAGATATCAAACTCAATGACCAGTTTAAAACGAAAGAAAGAGAAAACAACAACAACAAGCAGTGGTTCAGCACAGGCTGAGAAACACTGGGGTACCTGACATCGGACGGTCCAAGGAGACAGGCACCTTAAGAGGTTCGTTCGTATGATCTCACCCAACAGTCCGGAAGGAGGTCCCCTAGAAGGACTGGGTCCCTAGTTTGGACACAGAGAAAACGGAGGACATAACCGTCCACCCAAGAAATGGTCATCGTGGTAGACCCTTCGGGGTAAGAAATACATCGTACGAATTTTAGTCGAATAATCTGTATCTAATAGGAAACAGACGGTCAATATTATACCACCCCGTGAATAGTTCCGGGAAAACAAAACGATAAGTTCCACTTTATAAACTTAGGACACGTCTCTTTTATTACTTGTCAACCAGAGGTCACGGTGTGGTCACCGGTCGAAGGTGGGCGGACCGAGACTATTTGGTGTTAACGACCCGAAGGGTTAAGAATCGGAGACCCCGACTAAAGTCGGAACGGGTAAGAGTTCGGATAAAGAGACCGGACGACAAAGAGTTAAGAAACTCGAGGACAATGGTAAGATTATTCGAATAAAAATAAATTTAACCGGTGTTTAACCAAACCAGCTGACATTGTTTTCTTGAAACTGGACTAATATGATTTTATAATAACGGTAAAGGACGTTGTAGCTTACTTAAGGTCTAATAAATAAAAAAAGATAACTACTTCGTTCTACAAACTATAAAATCACATCTTTGAATTGAATTATTATGAGAAAGACCGACATGTCTATCAGTCACGATGAATTGATACAGTAGATTATGTGATGAAGATTGATGTAGTGCGGAGTTTTTGAACCTCGATTTTAAAAAATTTTCCGGAAAAGAGGACATCGTACTTTAAAATCGCGATTTACAATGTCCTTTAGTCGTAAAAGGAAAGTGCAGAAACGGTAGTTAAGAGAGGGTCGGTATTCGGCCCGTCGATTTCGTCGGTCTCGAACCGGGGACTACTCGGAACTCTCGGACTCAAAACTGGACCTCCGTTGTGTTCAAGTCCTCTCGATGACTGTCGTCGAGGTCCGACAATATGTTTTCGTTGAGGTCCTTCTGGGTTTGATGTCGGGGGTCACGAAGGCATTACGGGTGTCCCGGACACGACTACTAGGGATGGATCGAGAAACGAGATACCGAGAGGTAGTAGTCCCTTGTAAAAGGGGAAGAAGGAAATGACATAAATTCTTTATTTTTCAGTCTAAAAGGACCGAATTTTTTTTTTTTGTTTTTCGTTTGGTTAAATGTGACATGTAGTTACGAAAGAAGGTTTGTGTTCCACTTTATACACCAAGTCAAGTCAAGTCAGCGAGTCAGTACAGGTTGAGAAACGCTGGGGTACTTAGCGTCGTGCGGTCCGGAGGGACAGATAGTGGTTGAGGGCCTCAAGTGAGTTTGAGTGCAAGTAGTTCAGTGACTACGGTAGGTCGGTAGAGTAGGAGCCAGCAGGGGAAGAGGAGGACGGGGGTTAGGGTGGGTCGTAGTCTCAGAAAAGGTTACTCAGTTGAGAAACGTACTCCACCGGTTTCATGACCTCAAAGTCGAAATCGAAGTCAGGAAGGTTTCTTGTGGGTCCCGACTAGAAATCTTACCTGACCAACCTAAAAGAACGTCAGGTTCCCTGAGCGTTCTCAGAAGAGGTTGTGGTGTCAAGTTTTCGTAGTTAAGAAGCCACGAGTCGAAAGAAGTGTCAGGTTGAGAGTGTAGGTATGTGCTGGTGACCTTTTTGGTATCGGAACTGATCTGCCTGGAACTAACCGTTTCATTACAGAGACGAAAACTTTTACGATAGATCCAACCAGTATTGAAAAGAAGGTTCCTCATTCACAGAAAATTAAAGTACCGACATCAGTGGTAGACGTCACTAAAACCTCGGGGGTTTTTATTTCAGACTGTGACAAAGGTGACAAAGGAGTAGATAAACGGTACTTCACTACCCTGGTTTATGTATACATAAACATTAAGGTGTAAACACGGTAATTATGTTCAAGTGACCCAATTTCCTTAAACCGATCACCGTAATAATGTCCGACGTATAAACACAGTGGGGACTAAGTGTAAAACTTTAGAATAACGGGTCACAGTATTATAAACCTACGTCCCGAAACCCCTCCACCAATCTGAATCTACTCCAGTAGTCCACCCTACCTCGGGGGTACTAGCCAAATCACAGAAACATTCTTCTCATTCCTTGGGGTCGCGAGACAGACGATACTTCTACGTTATTCTGTCGACAGTGAAAATCTAGTCTTTCTACCGGAAGTGGTTTTTGGACTGGTACGACCATGAGACTGGAATCTGGAGGTCTGAACTCTTGACACTCTTCATTTACAGCAAATTCGGTATGTCAGAGACCAATGAGTCAATGTCGTCAGACTTAACTAGTTCTCTCTACACAAGACAAAGGAAAAATCGTGTTACGAAAAGTGATTGAAGTCTCTGAAGAGAGGTCGTTGTACTAAAGATATAAAAACGTTCTTTCACATGTTATTACATATAACAAAGACATAAAAACAGAGGAGAGGAATAAATTATTATCGAAAGTGATTTATAAAAGGAGTCCTTGTAATAAAACATTAAAAAACTTTTGTTTGTTTGTTTGGATGTTAACCAAATGTTTTCTCCGACAACACGAAACAAACCTCTACTTCGTCTTCGGAACTGTCACAAAATATTAAGTTTGACGGTACCTCTGACCTTCCTTAACTTTGTGTCCAGGTTATTTTAAGTTATAGTTCTACATACATTTTATTGGTAATGGTTTCGGATAAAACACAAACGAGACGTCAGTATAAGTAATACATACAAATACTATAAGAGATGTTATAAATCTAATTATAAAAGAAATCATGATAATACGAAGTTATTTGATTGAGATTTGTTATAATAGACGAGAACCCCGAATCGTTGAAGTGTAATCAACGTTGTCTTTACGTTGATTTTACGTTGTCTTTACTATTTTTAGGTCATTATTGTTTACATTCATTATTCGTGTGTCAACTACACTTTTGTTCAATCAACTCTACTTGACGCTAGACAAACAATTGACCTACAATCAAGACCACTGATTAGTCGTATTAGAAACATCACTTACACATGTGACTTACGGTATTATTAACCATTCTTGAAATCTCTGAAGAACAATCGTTCATTCTTGAACTTAAGAGAACTTTAAGTATCTATTTTAATGTAGATTAGAAACACTTTACCAACGTTTCTTTGTATTAAAAAGGAAACTTTAGTGGGCGTCCAGAGAACCAATAAGTATCTCCGTAAAACTTCTTGTGTGAAACTCTTTAAAACCTAATCTTGACACGAAAGGTACGAGAAAATTAGTGTGTGGGAAAGGTCATTTTAGAACTGATATTTACAAACAGATAATTACTATTAACATATGCAAATGAAGAGAAGGTTTTAAAATACATACAAATTTTGGCTGTGTTTTAATATTTTATTTTTGTTTCATTTAATACAAAATTTTTATGAAATATAATGATTGTGTTTTTACACGAAAGTTTATAAATAGAAATCTATATCATAAAATGATTCGAGACAGAATAATTTATATGAAATAATTAAAACTTTTGATACCAGTTGTGAAACACTATGTTTCTGATTTTTCTGACCAATATTAAAGTCAAATAAAACTATAAACCAAAATTACCTAACAAGATTTACATATCTGTACAAAAGAGTGTTTCTATATGTCTAAGGTCTCCTCCTTCATATGGAACCCGGTATAAATTTTAAAAACTATTTTAAGAAATACGGATGACCCGTCAAAGTGTTTGTAACATAATTTTTTGAAGTAAAAATAAACACGAAAGATATTATCACAATGACAATTAGATACCGAAGAACCGTCCTCAGAAAAGTTCTGTGAAGTAAAAATACTTTTAATCAAACAGTCTTAATATATTAGACACTTAAGTGAATTGATCGGTGAGTACTTACCACTACGTATCACTATGTAGGTTTATGTAACTTTCATACTCACTTTCTTGGTACCCGTAAGTGTGTTACGAATAGAGTTCTTCAGTACACTAAGTCTTAATCATAGTTCGGTGTACAATTAATAGTCATTCTGAATCAAAGAAAGGAAAAAGAAAAATTTTATTTCGTTACTAAGATTCTAAAAGAAGGGTGTGATAATACATAGTAAAACGTGCGAAGAACTTTACAGACGTATAAGTAAAACCTTTGATGAAGTAAGTAGATATAGATGACGTCGGAGAACCCTAGGTAAATCCGGACCCTTCATCGACAAGAAATCGTCGGTTAAGTTTTCGTCTAGCAATATTTCCAATAATAGTTGACGAATAGAAGGAAATAAAAGTAATTATCTTGGATCGTACTGAAAAGTGAGCCCTATACCAAGTGGGTCGATGTTTGACGGAAAAGGTGGGTAGAACGTTGCCCGGTAACCACACACTCACCTCCAGTGCACACGTTATAGGTCCAGTACCTGAATTTTCCGGAGAAACGTGAGGTGACAACGAAAGGGGAAGGGTGAGTTGATATCTAGTACTGTAGTCTCGTAGGTTAGACCTCAGTCACTATCTTTAATAAACGACTTCTCTCATCTCTGTAGGACAGTACACTTTCTTTTTATTTAAAGATAAAATAAACTCGATAACATAAGACACAAAAGAATAATTTCGTCGAACCGTATAAATAGGATTATATCGGGTTGTAAACCTACTTCTTCTTAAAAGTTCCCTGTTGTAAACGACCATCGAAAGAGTGATCATGGATCTTGGTTTACGTTTACTTAAAACCGCGTACATAAGATAGAACTGACGTCTACTATCTTAGTCTTGTTTTCCCAACTGACAGAAACACCACCACCACATCAGAGATTCAGTGCAGGTTGAGTATCTGAGGTCCGAGGAGACAGGTACCCTAAGAGATCCGTTCTTATGATATCACCCAACGGTAACGGAAGACGTTCCCTAGAAGGACTGGGTCCTTAGTTTGGACCCAGAGGACGTAATGTCAGTCTAAGAAATGACTGACTCGATGCTCCCTTCGGATTCGAAGGATTGATCGTAAGTCAAGTCTCGGAGAACTACCTTCACTTTCTCCTCTGACTTTTTCAACCGAATTTCGAGTTGTAAGTCTTTTGATTCTAGTACCGTAGGTCAGGGTAGTGAAGTACCGTTTATCTACCCCTTTGTCACAGTATGAAATAAAAACCCCCGAGGTTTTAGTGACGTCTACCACTGATGTCGGTACTTTAATTTTCTGGGAATAAGGAACCTTCCTTTCAGTACTGGTTGGATCTTTCGTATAATTTTTCGTCTCTGTAATGAAACAGTTGTTTCTAGACAGATCAGTTCCGATACTAAAAAGGTCATCAGTACATACCTACACTCTCAACCTGGTATTTCTTTCGACTCACGGTTTCTTAACTACGAAAACTTGACACCACAACCTCTTCTGAGAACTCTCAGGGAACCTGACGTTCCTCTAGGTTCGTCAGGTAGGATTTCCTCTAGTCAGGACCCAGAAGTAACCTTCCTGACTACAACTTCGACTTTGAGGTAATGAAACCGGTGAAGTACACTTCTCGACTGAGTAACCTTTTCTGGTACTAAGACCCTTTCTAACTTCCGTCCTCCTCTTCCCCTGTTGTCTCCTACTTTACAAACCTACCGTAGTGGCTGAGTTACCTGTACTCAGACCTATTTGAGGTCCTCAACCACTACCTGTCCCTCCAGACCGCACGACACCAAGTACCCCAGAGGTTTTCAACCTGTGTCGACTCGCTGACTTGACTTGACTTCCGATCAATCCTTCGAATCCTTAAAAGTTTTATGAGAGAATAAAAATTAGGGGTTTGTTGAAATACTTAAACCTTATGAATAGGGATAAAATGTCTATTTTATACAAACAGGTCTCCTAAACTTCCGATATGTCAATGATTCCCTCTTCTAGATTTTTAGGTTTCAGGAACTATAGAAAAGTAAGACTGACGGAAGGATCTATATAAAAAGATTAATTCATATCAACTAAATGTTACAACACAATTAAGATCCATATTTCGTGTCACTAACAATATGTTTATATATCTATAACATAAAGTAATACCAAATGATGTCCTATAACTTATATCAAGGGACACAATATGTCATCCTGGAACAACAAATAGATACAAAACATATTATCAATCACAGACGATTAGGACTGGAGGAGTAAATAGGGATGGCGTGGGGAGAGGAAGGACTACTCGTGTTTAGACAAGAGGTACAGACACTCAGATAAAGATAAAACTCTATTAAAGTAAATACAGTATAAAATCTAAGGTATATATTTACTATAGTGTATCATAAAAGAAAGAGACTGAATGACGTGGATTATACTATTAAAGATCCAGGTAGGTACAACGACGTTTACCGTAATAAAGTAAGGAAAAATAATGACTCATCAATATAGACAAAATTTTTATTTTTCACATTGAACTACCCACCCTCCTGTTTCTCAACAGTAAAGAAAAATTGTTTCCTTTAAAGACTGAAAAATTTCCTATCACTTCGAGAGATAGTAACACTTAGAGGGGATGTTTCTTTGTCCGTCAAACCAAACTGTATAGGTCCGGTAAATGAGGTAGTTCTACTTAGTACAAACTGGACTTTTGAACCAGTTGTACTAGACGATGACTCCTGTGGTAGCGTTTATTTATGCAGTTCTCTTCATTGTGTTTTTAGGAAACTAAATACAGTTCACGTAATTAAAAGTCTCAACCTACCTATTAAGTTTCCCGGATGTTCCAAGAGGTACCATATAAGTGAATTCGAATTCATTTCCACTTCTTGTACCATATCGTTCTCCCTTTTACGTGTGTATCGTCTGTACATATTATGAAAGGTCAGTCGAGAGTCCAAGGACAGAATCAGAATTTTAAGTTCAAGGGAATTAGAGTTCCTTTAGTCTCAAAGTTTACTCCTCTACAGAAAATACGGAGAGACCGGTACATCGAATTTGGTCGAAATTTCCGAGTCATTGTCTTTGGTTCTCTTGTGTGTCGTTGTTCACGTTTAACAGAAACAAATAATATTTGAATGACTATTTTACCGTGTCCTACGGTAATCAGACAGAACCTGGGATCGAGTCCTGATATAAGTAGTGAACAACCATGTAAAGTAAGTTCAAACTGATACTGAGCTTCCCAGAGACCTCTATTATTTGTGTTCTAACGTTGTCTAGTCGACTCGTATTGAGAAAAGAATGTTTAGGTTGGAGGGCGGGGGACGGGGTCGGAAACCAGCTTGAGAAAACTAATGTTTAACCAGTAGCAATAAGGAGAAAGACCGGAAATACTATAAATATCTTGTCTTTTTGGTCTTTCTAGTTGTGGTTTGATGATCATTAAAAGTGAATATTGTAAATTACTCCACATCCATAACACAGTCGAAAAGTTTGTAAGGTCGTTTTTTAACAAGTAATAATGTATGTTTGAACTGTTGAGAAAAAGAAACAGGGAGGTGATGGTTTTTTTATAGTACTCTTCTTATACCACTAACCTCTTCGGTTCTTCCAGACCCAATCCCTATGTGTCTTTTCTAGCGTATACACTCATAGGATCTACACACCTCGTACGACAATACTTTAGACTTTCTTCGTCATCCCTTCTTTAGTTTTACACAAACCGTGTTCCCACTATTCCTTCGTGGGACTACTTCTCGAGTTGGTGCCCCGGTATCAAATCCTCGTCACGTGAATAAGGATCTTGGCGACGTCTCGTTCCGTTCTGGAGTCTTTGTAGTCCGTTATGTAGTTCCAAGTGATTAAACTTAAGTCAATGTTCTTCCTACACCAAAATCTCGAGTCGATCCTGTGGTCTCTTAGGTGATTAAGTAAGTAAATGAGTAAGTAAAAGTCAGAAAGTTACGAATAAATATCTCATGGTTGGATGCACCACTTTTGATCCCGTCTTATGTGTGTCCCAATTCGTTCTGTCTTCTTTTAGGGACAAGAGTTTTAAGTATACGACTACTTACTGATTCCTTACCAATGAAACTAAAACGATTCAGTGTAGGCTAAGAAACGTCAAGGTACCTGACATCGGGTGGGCCGAGGAGACAGGTACCCTAAAGGTCCGTTCTTATGACCTCACTCAACGGTAAAGGAAGGGGCCCCCTAGAAGGGCTGGGTCCCTAACTTGGGTGTAGAGAAGACAGACGACGTGACCGTCCACCCGAGAAATGATGATCCCGGTGGGCCCTTTGGGTATCCCTACGAAGTCAAGAAGGGTTTATCCTTAATATGACCAAGGTCCCATCCTTCTATGACTTTGTTTTCCCGAAGTCGTAGGAATCTAAACTCGAAACCTCTCTATACGGTCGTCTTTGAGACCGTCTAATAAAGTGACGGATGTAAAAGTCTTACCTTCCATTTCTTTAATGTATCAAACACAACTTTTTAGATTTAGGTCCATCTTTTAAGTCAGAGGGTTCAGAAGAAAATTACAGCACTATCTTAACAAAGAACTACAAGTTGTAAGGTGAACTGAAACAATAATGTCTAGGTCCGATTTTACTTCGTGTCTGTCTTTTACATATGATAACACGAGGTGACTACCAACAAAAATCTTCAACAACAAATTGTTTCTGAGACGAGTTGTACCGCCTAGACAATACTGTCAGTTTGGAATTACTTCAGGAAGACGGAGTAGTGAATACTACCATTCATAAATGATATAAGTTCGAGGTACCCAATGGTCCAAGTATGAATTTCTATTTATAGAAGATAGTCGATAACTTTATATCAAAAGTATAATAGAGGTAAGGACATTGAAACTATTCGACTGAATAAATAAGGTGAATTGGAATAAAAATTATGGTTTTATCACTCGTGGACAAGTCCGTCAAAGTGAACTATTGTCATTTTAGTCTTTGAAGCGGTCGGTTAGTTTGAAGAACAACGAATTACTATTCCCTTGCCCGGAAATAAAGGTAAAGTAATTTTGCAACTGACGATGAAAGGAAAGAATTTCTTTATTTAAGAGTACCTTAATCGACCGTCAAAATTTCTGAGAATACGTTTAACCATGGGCTCGAATTCGTCAATATTTTCTTCGACTATTGATACCTTTTATACTTCTTGTCCTCACGAAACTGAATATATGTGTATACACCGACGCAAATTTGTAACTTATACTTGGTTATCGAAACAATTCCTTTTTCGACTCCAAAGACTTCATATACGTCACTCGTCTTACTTTGGTCATATAAACGTTTCTTTTATATTCGCTCTCCTTCTGTTTTTATCTCACCCCAGAATCTTTTTTATGACGTTGTTATTATGCAGAAGTTCCAAATTTTTTCCTTCCGTGATCCACTCTTTGTTGCATGGGTACTGCTGAACCCATCAAAGATAAAAGGAGACAATCTTTGTTTCCTAGAATGGTGGTACGAGTTTAGACATCATTATCGAAAAATAACGTTCTTTCAGTAAGACCTAAACATAAAAGTAAATATGTAAATACACGGTAAACAGACAGAAAACTATTTACTGGATAGGTATGAAGCCTTTACATCTAGAATAAAAGTTTTTGATAAGAATCCCTTTTCTTACCATATAAAACTCCCCACCTTTTTCTCGTGTCTGTTTTTTCGTGTTGAAACGACTGAGACCTTAAGAATCGATTAAAAAGTAAACAAAGTTAATATCTTAGATTAATTTGTTATTGGGAACGTGTAAAGTAACATTCTTTCTAATTCATCGTCTACGGTTCCAATTAATAACCTGTCAACTGAGATGGTTACTTGCCCGCTACAACATAAATCTAAGTATATTTCTTTTTTCAACCTCTTCCGTTACTGTTGGGTGAGGTCATGAGAATGGACCTTTTGGGGTACTCGTCTCCTCGGACCATCCGACGTCAGGTACCCCAGCGATGCTCAGCCTGTGTCGACTCGCTGAAGTGAAAGTG
Organism: Capra ibex; assembly: GCA_006410555.1. Classification (NCBI taxonomy): domain Eukaryota; kingdom Metazoa; phylum Chordata; class Mammalia; order Artiodactyla; family Bovidae; genus Capra; species Capra ibex. Next base: position 107,551 of record SJYO01040384.1, on the reverse strand, counting down.
AAAAATGAAAGTACGCAACCTCTTCCTTTACCGGTGGGTGAGGTCACAAGAACGGACCTTTTGGGGTACCCGTCTCCTCGGACCATCCGACGTCAGGTACCCCAACGTTTCTCAGCCTGTGTCGACTCGCTGAAGTGAAAGTGAAAAGTGAAAGTACACAACCTCTTCCTTTACCGTTGGGTGAGGTCACAAGAACGGACCTTTTGGGGTACCCGTCTCCTCGGACCATCCGACGTTAGGTACCCCATCGATTCTCAGCCTGTACTGACTCACTGAAGTGAAAGTGAAAGTTTCTTTTTTCATATTTGCATGTGAAAAGAGTACACACTTCAGTATAGTCTTTGTATATCCGATGTTTATTTGTCACTCCTTATCTTAAGGGACGGAGGCCCTAGGAATCGACCCGAACCGTACGTGGTCAACAAAGAATCCCTCTTTCGAATCAACCGAACAGAGTCACGATCTAACTCAGATGTAAATCCACACCTGAGAGGAAGGATCCTCTAATTTTAGGTCTGTCACTTGTCCTCGGATGTTATGTTTCGTGTCGAAATGATATCCCTTATGTTTCTTCAGTCCTAAACCTCAGTTTACTTCGACCGAATGTACACACCGAAATCTATATGACATGTGCAGAGGACCTGGGATCAGAGAAATTTTACCTTTTCAACCTAAGTTACCAGAAATTTTAAAAGGGATTGGGATTTAAGACGTTGAACAATAATAAAAAAATAAAAATCAAAAATGGTAAAAACATTAATATCATATTAACGTTGTTAGTTTCTACTCTCTACTTGTTTATATTTACAATCCTTCATTTACCACACTTTTGTGTAAGTTCTTTTATCGACATGAGACAGTTGATTTTCAATCGACTCTACTTGACTAGTCAAAACAAGTCGGGTCTAGAGTCTCGTACACACGTCACTACGATTTAGTGCCAAGATATCTTAGGTTTAGAATGTAAAGGTTTAGTAACGAGTTTTTAGTGTCAAGACACCGTAAGTATACAATATAAATTCGTTTTATGTAAAAGGGGATACTAATAATATANGAAAGTACGCAACCTCTTCCTTTACCGTTGGGTGAGGTCACAAGAACGGACCTTTTGGGGTACCCGTCTCCTCGGACCATCCGACGTTAGGTACCCCAGCGATTCTCAGCCTGTGCTGACTCACTGAAATGAAAGTGAAAGTTTCTTTTTTCATATTTGCATGTGAAAAGAGTACACACTTCAGTATAGTCTTTGCATATCCGATATTTATTTGTCACTCCTTATCTTAAGGGACGGAGGTCCTAGGAATCGACCCGAACCGTACGTGGTCAACAAAGAATCCCTCTTTCGAATCAATCGAACAGAGTCACGACCGAACTCAGATGTAAATCCACACCTGAGAGGAAGGATCCCCTAATTTTAGGTCTGTCACTTGTCCTCGGATGTTATGTTTCGTGTCGAAATGATATCCCTTATGTTCTTCAGTCCTAAACCTCAGTTTACTTCGACCGAATGTACACACCGAAATCTATATGACATGTGCAGAGGACCTGGGATCAGAGAAATTTTACCTTTTCAACCTAAGTTACCAGAAATTTTAAAAGGGATTGGGATTTAAGACGTTGAACAATAATAAAAAAATAAAAATCAAAAATGGTAAAAACATTAATATCATATTAACGTTGTTAGTTTCTACTCTCTACTTGTTTATATTTACAATCCTTCATTTACCACACTTTTGTGTAAGTTCTTTTATCGACATGAGACAGTTGATTTTCAATCGACTCTACTTGACTAGTCAAAACAAGTCGGGTCTAGAGTCTCGTACACACGTCACTACGATTTAGTGCCAAGATATCTTAGGTTTAGAATGTAAAGGTTTAGTAACGAGTTTTTAGTGTCAAGACACCGTAAGTATACAATATAAATTCGTTTTATGTAAAAAGGGATACTAATAATATATAAGACAACACAAATAGAGGTATTATTGACTTAGCGGATGACCCAGAAATTATTTGGTGGACCAAATCAACGATTCAGTACAGACTGAGAACGCTGGGGTGCCCGACATCGGATGGTCCAAGGAGACAGGTACCCTAAAAGGTCCGTTCTTATGACCTCACACAACGGTACAGGAAGAGGTCCCCTAGAAGGACTGTGCCCCTAGAAGGACTGTGTCCCTAGTTTGGGTCCAGAAGACACAAAGTCCGTCTAAGAAATGGTTGACTCGCCTGCGGGTGTTTGGTGTAAAACTCCTAAAAATGAGGTTCCTTGAGTATATCAAAAGGGAAACTCCGATGTCTTAGATCTAGGTCCATTAATCGGCTCACAGATGGGACTCCAGTACGTCGATCAATTAATGTTGACCGTTCCCGAGGCTGGAGGAGTAGGTGGACGGAGTGATACCGTGACCGGAGAGTGACGTGGCACATGGATATCGGGGACGTATCTAATGACTGTCAGACGGACCTGCCGAGAGTTTGTGACCACTCGTAGTCTCCGTTGACCTTCCGAACACTTTTGTGTTCAATGACCCGGGATGGGATCTCAAAGACTAAGCCATGAAGACCCCTTCCCGATTCCTAAACGTAAGGATTGTTCGAGGATCTAGTCCCCAGGGGTTGGAGACTCTAGATTACGGACTACTAGACTCCACCTCGACTATGTTATTATTATCCTATTTCACGTGTTATGTACATTACACGAACTTGGTAGGACTTTGGTAAGGGGTTGGGGCGGGATCAGGTACCTTTTTGACAGAAGACGCTTTGGTCAGGGACCACGGTTTTCCCAACTCCTGAAGACAGGATCTACCACAGCGACGACCCTCTCCGGAGACCGGGAACCTCTCCACAGAGTCAGGAGAGACTATCAAGAGATTTTCTCACGAAGGGTTTAAAATTATCCGGACGTCTAGTGAGTGCCTAGAACAATTTTACGTCAAGACGGAAAGACTACTCAAGTATCTATTTCGGTCACGACGGACCTAGTCGACGCGTAACTTCTTTTGAGGTTTTGTACGAGTCGACGGTTCATTTGTGGTCCTCCTGTTTGATCTTTGTACAGCCATCCCGGTCTTTGTATATCTTAAGAAGTTGACATCGTAGTGAAGATACGTTGAACAAAAATTTAAGATGGAAACTCTGGGAAGGACCAGTCGAGACATAAATAATCACTTTAGTCCACATTGAAATGACCATAAAGTCTTTACACTCACTCTACCTCAAACCTACAGCTATGATAATATCAGTGTAAAATGAAATCATTTTCTGAACGAAGACAAAGATGAGTATTTTTAGGGTATAGTCGAATCATAAATTTTTGTTACGTTAGATAGTGACGCATTTAGTAGAAGGAGTACGACACACGAAGAACTTATTACTCTGTAACACTTGTCGGAGTAGAGTCCTCACAAAGACCTCCCTAGTGGTAAGTTAGTACTAAATTTAATACCAATAAAATCCATCGGTTTCTTAGACTAAAACTTTCCATAACTCACATAGTGAAATCTTTTGTTTTCTTCTGTTTTTGTTTTGTACTTTTTTCAGGTAACTTCGATGTATAAACCACCAGATTCTATCGGTTCAATTTAGTAAAGGCGGTAGTTAAAGTTAATTCTTTACTAACAACTGATCTCTTTACAGATTCTTTATAAAAAGGACCGTTTACTTTCAAAGTTTATGTAAGAGTTCTTGTAAAATTATTTATATAAGAAAATGAACTCGACAGTGTCTGTTATGGCATATTTCAAGACTCTTATGTTCGGTATACTAGTAGAGGTATTTACAACTTTCAGAAATTGGGGGTAAGATCTATTTTCGTCTTTCGTATTTTTATTCTTAACTACATACTATGAATGAATTACATACTAAATATATTTTAATATATAATTAATTAGACTATACATTTAATACATGTATATATTAAAATATAGATAGATGGATAGAGAGGATTTCGGTCTTAAAATGTATTACAACTTTGTGATCTCCGTAAAGGTATTATCATAGTTCTTTTCGTACAAGAATAAATTGTGACATGACCTGTATAATCGATTACCTTAGTATATTCTCTCTAGATAATTACCGTATTTTTAATCTTTTATTCATTTTGATAAAGTAAAGATAAACGTGTATTATACCGGTGTATGGACTTTTAAGATGATCTCTTAGCTACTATTTAAGTAGAAAATACTGTCAGTTATTATTAATTTTTGTTTTTTTATTTTGTTTTGTTATTTTATTAAGTGTATACGTCATTCTACATTTTAATCGTATGTCTCTAGTTGTCAGAAGTGTATGTCGTCAATATCGGTCCTATTCTATATCACCAACTCTTTGGAGTAAGTTTTATTTTCTTCTATTTTAATCAATTCTCTTTGGATTGTTCTTACACATGTTAAATATACTTTTTATGAGAGATTTTGAAAACTTTCTGTGTTTTAAACTGAACCTATTACCTTTCTGTAAAGAACAAAACCCTATCCTACTGAATCGTAGTATTTCTACAATAAATAATAAGATCACTTTAAGGTTATTACTCGGTTTGTTGGTCGAAAAAAAGACTTTGGTCTGTTCAATTGTGGTTTCAAGTACACGTTTGTGTTTGTATTCCCTCATCAACTCTTTTATGACTCTATCTTTTCGATACTGCTGAAGTGACCACTGGGTCACCGATTCTGGGGTATGAGGGTCACGTCCCCGTGGGTCCAAATTGGGGACCAGTCCCTTGACCTAGGGTACACGGTGTTACTTCTCAAGGGTTCGACGTTGACAACTAGGACTCACGACGTTGATTCTGAGACACGTCGGTTTATGTATTTATACAAAAAATTTTTCCATTTAATTTTTTTTCTTTTCAATACTTTCTACACCCTCATCAGGATATCCGTAATTTTACATTTCTATTTTGAAGACATTAATTTTGTCATTTAATATTTATCTGGTCGTCTTAGTTTACCTTTTAATTCTATCTGGGTTTATGTATCCTCTACTATTTCTACAGTAGAGTTTAGACCTGACCTCTACTGTTTTCTAACTGTTCCTACTTTACTTCTACCTGAAAAATTATTTACGACGAACCTGTTATCATATCCGTAGATCCTTTTCTATTTCCAACGAAGTACACAGTGCGACCCTTGTTGAGGTTTACCTACCCTCTAAAGTCACAACTTTCACTTTCGTACCTTCAAGCTCACCGACTGAAGGAGACATTAGACTCTCATCCATTTCCGAAAGACTGATACGGAGTTTTAGATCGACACTATCTCTTTTCTATCTATTTAAACTAAGGGATTTTCATCTATTGAAACCATACCATCTTTTGTGGTAATTCAAAATTTTTTTTACTATTTATCCTTCTATTATCATTCTGTAAATCTTTTTCTTGAGTATAGAGATCACGTATTTCTTGAAAATTTGTATATCTCCTTATCAAATGTAAGTGATCCTACCACTCTTATTTTATTCTGTCTATTATTGTTCACAACCACTCTGACATCGCTTTGGTTTTAGGATGTAAAGTCACACTTACATTTTACCGTATCTCGAAACCTCTTATCAGACCGTCAAGAAGTTTTACAAGTTGTATCCCAATGGTACTTTTGCTTTCACAATCAGCAATTCAGTACAGGTTCAGAACGTTTGGGTCCCTGATATCGGACGGTCCGAGGAGACAGTACCCTAAAGGATCCGTTCTTATGACCTCACCTAACGGTAAGGGAAGGGGTCCCTTAGAAGAGGTGGGTCCTTGACTTGGACCCAAAGGACGTAACGTCCGTCTAAGAAATGGCAGACTCGGTGGTCCTTTCGGGTATACTGGACCGTCAAGATGAGGATCAATACATAGGTTCTCTGAACTTTTGCATACAGGTGGAGTTTTAAACGTGCGATGCCAAGTAACGTCGTAATAAGTTTCATCGATTTTTTTTTTTTCACCTTTGTTGGGTTTACAAGTAGTAGACTTTGTACTCATTTGTTTTACACTAGATAAGTTCGTGACCCGAACGGACCTCCGAGTCTACCATTTCTTAGACGGACGTTACTCCCTCTGGACCCAAACTAGGGACCCAACCCTTCCAGGGGGCGTCCTCCCGTACCGTTGGGTGAGGTCATAAGAACGAACTTCTTAGGAGTACCTGTCTCCTCGGACCGTCCGATGTCAGGTACCCCAGATTTTCTCAACCTGTGCTGACTCGCTGATTCGTGTCGTGTGTCGTGTAAGTGTGTCACGTTATAATAAACTGTTATTTTTCCTTACTTGAAGATTCTGTACGATGTGGTAACCATAAACCACCACCACTACTTTACGAGAAACGACAACGGAGACGACCGGTAAACCAACAAGTCAGTGATTTAGTACAGGCTGAGAAACGTTGGGGTACCCGACATCGTACGGTCCGAAGGGACAGGAAGCGATAGCGTCTGTCTCAAACGAGACAGAGTACAGACAACTCAGTCACTACGGTATGGTCAGTAAATATAACACCGAACACGGAAACGGAGACTCTATGTGTTTCTTAGAAGTCCTTCTCTTTAAGAAACACGGTCATCGAGTCCCGTTCCCGTCTCTTAGACGGTCTACCTATCTCTAGTGACCGAAGTAGTCTGGTCGTAAGTATCTTGTGTCTCTCTTCGGACTCAGGGGTCGAGAAGACGTAGTTCTAAACCGTAAACGAGAGGAAGTCGTCTATACCCAGTCGTCGATGTAAGGGCGGAGGAGGGTCGACGAGGGTGGGGACGAAGGACGTTTTCACCGGACAGACAGTCCTAGGACCAAACCACCACGGAGAGACGGTGTGACCCGACAACCCAACACCCCAGTCTCTACGAGTCGATCAGAAGAATATAACGTCTGAGGTTCGTTCCCGGTAAGTGAACGAAGGAGAACCAAACGGTGAATGAAATCCTCTTAAGGAGTCCTACGGACTCTAGACGTACCTGTATGCAAAGAAGAATTACAGGAAAGAACTACACCAAAATTTAAACCACCGACAAAATATATCTAAGACTCAACTCCGACACCACGAAAGATCATAGTTATAAAAAAAGGGAGAAAGTCAAAAATTAGAAACAGTAGAAGAGATTCATAGTCACTCACCTTACCACCCTCCTTAAGTGAAATGTGAAGACAAAATAGAGAGAGAACGGTGGGGGGTAGGGGGCGAGGGGACGTGTGTGGTACCATAGTAGCTCAACCAGAAATCCCCCGACTGATAGGTAGAATATGTTTCTACTCCGGTCTGATGAAAAGAAGAAGAAACGATGGAAAAGAAGAAGACCTAAGTAAAAAAGGACAAAGAAAGACAGACAGAGAAAGACAGAAATTATGTATGTAAGTCTATATATACGAGTGAGGTCACAATCTAGTCTTATCTTTTATTTAAAGAATAAATGATATTCCATTCATCATTTACGGTTTCGGAAACTGTCACACCTAGTGTTATTTGACACCTTTTAAGAAGTTCTCTACCCTTATGGTCTGGTGGACTGGACGGAGAACTCTTTGGATATACGTCCAGTCCTTCGTTGTCAATCTTGACCCGTACCTTGTTGTCTGACCAAGGTTGATCCTTTTCCTCATGTAGTTCCGACATATAACAGTGGGACGAATAAATTGAAGATACGTCCCATGTAGTACTCTTTACGACCCGACCTTCTTCGTATTCGATCTTAGTTCTAACGGTCCTCTTTATAGTCATTGGAGTCTATACGTCTACTGTGGTGGGAATACCGTCTTTCACTTCTCCTTGATTTCTCAGAGAACTACTTTCATTTTCTCCTCTCACTTTTTCAACCGAATTTCGAGTTGTAAGTCTTTTGATTCTAGTACCGTTGACCAGGGTAGTGAAGTACCCTTTATCTACCCCTTTGTCACAGTCTGAAATAAAAACCCCCAAGGTTTTAGTGACGTCTACCACTGACGTCGGTACTTTAATTTTCTGCGAATGAGGAACCTTCTTTTCAATACTGGTTAGATCTATCGTATAAGTTTTCGTCTCTGTAATGAAACGGCTGATTTCAGGCAGATCAGTTCCGATACCAAAAAGGACACCAGTACATACCTACACTCTCAACCTGACACTTCTTTCGACTCGCACCTTCTTAACTACGAAAACTTGACACCACAACCTCTTCTGAGAACTCTCAGGAAACCTGACGTTCCTCTAGGTTGGTCAGGTAAGACTTCCTCTAGTCGGGACCCACAAGAAACCTTCCTTACTACGACTTCGACTTTGAGGTCATGAAACCGGTGGAGTACGTTTCTCGACTGAGTAACCTTTTCTGAGACTACGACCCTCCCTAACCCCCGTCCTCCTCTTCCTCTGCTGCCTCCTACTCTACCGACCTACCGTAGTGACTGAACTACCTGCACTCAGACTCACTCGAGGTCCTCTGCCACTACGTGTCCCTCCGGACCGTACGACGCTAAGTACCCTACCGTTTCTCGGCCTGTGCTGACTCGCTGACTCGCTGACTTGACTTGACTTGACTTCATCATTTACCCGAAGGGACCACCGAGTCGTCATTTCTTAGATGGACGTTACGTCCTCTTCGTCCTCTGTGTCCAAGTCACGGACCCAGTCTTCTGGGGGACCTCCTCCCGTACTGTTTGGTGAGGTCACGAGAACGGACCTCTTAGGGTACCTGTCTCCTCGGACCGCCCGATATCAGATGCCCCAGTGTTCTCCGCCTGTGTTGACTTTGCCGTCTCGTGGGTACGTGTTCAGCACTTATGGGCGTCCAATCGTTACTTTTTGATTCTAAACCACCCCTTTGTCTTAATCTCCTTCATTCATCGTGTTTTTAAAAACGACTCTGACTGAGTTCATTACGAAAAACTTGAGCTAGTCGACTTCACCCGAAAGGGTGAAAGAAATTTAGAAACAAGGTCGACTAATGAAACGTCGAGACTACAACGGATTTATTCCTTCTCTCAAACCCTCGCATACATTTACCTGAGTGTTATAGGAAACTTCCTGTTACTTGTACTTACTTCCTGTTACTTCCTGCTACTGTTACTAAAAAAATTTCTATAAAGATTTTTTCATACAGAGGTAAAGGTAAGTTAACGAGACTATGACAGTAAGTCTTTTATATCTACTTTTCTTCTATAGTACATAGAAACGACTTATCAAGACAGAAAACCAAAAGTAAAAAAAAGTACACTCTACTTACAATCTTTTCATGAAATTTATGATTTCAGTATCTTACGCAAAACTTATCTGGTATAAAGTAGGATTAGTAAACGTCCCAAAGCCTGGTAACCTTCCCGAAAGCACAAAGTAGACACACTTTATTCCTTATTGTACTAGACTGGATTGTTTCAGTGATACCAACTACACATATCTCTTATCTATATAAGACACTTACTTATATTTTAACCTTCTAGTCAACCTACGATGACTTCATTAAGTCCATACTTTACTACGACTGAACCTGGTCTCACCATTCTCCATCATATCAATCCCTATATAAAATTTCATTCTAAACGATCATCTGTTCTACTCCCGATATCCTTCTACCTTCCATTCCTACTCTAGTTTTAAAAACAGGTCACGTTTACGTTCTCATCTACACGTTACTGGACTCTACCCTTCTGAAATTTTTCTTGAATAGTACACCTTTTACTACTTTTGAAGGAGGACCTGTCTAAAGCGACTCTACAAATCATCCGTAGGTTCATCTCTCCAACTTTGCGGTCACCCTGTCTCCCTAGATCTAAAGTCACCTCTGCAAACTTGACTTTCATATAGAACCCACGGAGACCGAATCTCTACCGTAAATTTCGGTGCTTACTCTAGTCTCGATCCCTCACATACACCTTCCTTTGCTCTTTCGGAACCCGTGTAGGTCAAAGTCTCAAACTCTCCATCGGTCCCTGGTAAATTACTCTCCCTAGTTCCGTCTTCTTTTTGCTTCCCTTACACTTTAGGACGAAATTCTTCCTTTCTCACTAGTTGCCACAATTTAGGATGACTACTCAGTGTATTCTGGTTGGGGCCCATAACTCGGAATCTCAATCGTTACGTCTCCAGGAACCTCTAGAACTTTTCTCGATAAATATTACTGTCCACATCTTGAAGGGACCACCAGGTCACAAACTCTGAGACACGACGGTTACGCCCCCAAACCCAAGTTACGGATCAGATCCTTGATTCTAGGGTACACGACACACCACACCGGTTTTTATTCATTTTTTTTTTTTTTCTTTCTTTTCTTAATTAATTTTTTATTACACATACAAAAGTAAATTAGTCGTGGAAGAGAAGGTAATCATCGGTGCATAGTAGTTTTGCTCGAAGGGACTATCGAGTCGACCATTTCTTTCTTGGGTGTACGTTACGTCCTCTGGGACCAAACTAAGGACCTAGTTCTTCTAGGGGACCCCTTCCCTATCCGATGGGTGAGGGCATAAGAACCCGAAGGGACCATCGAGGCTGCCATCTCAGGAGGACGTTACACCCTCTGGACCCAAGCTAGAGATCCAACCCTTCTAGGGGGCTTCTCTTACCGTTGGGTGAGGTCATAAGGACGGACCTCTGAGGTACCTCTCTCCCCGGACCCCCAATGTCAGGTACCCCAGTCTTTCTCAACCTGTGCTGACTCACTGATTCGTGTGTATAGTAGTAGTAGTTTTGTGACATAGAAGAAACCAGTGGTCTTATAGGTAGTAAATCGGATTATTTCACTTCAGCGAGTCAGCGCAGGCTGAGAAACGCTGGGGCACCTGACATATCGGACGGTCCGAGGAGGTGGGTACCCTAAAAGGTCCGTTCTTATCACCTCACCCAACGGTAAAGGAAGAGGTAAATCGGATTATTCGTGAACATTTACAAACAACTTACTCACTCAAGTAATTTCTACCCTGTTTAAAAATAGAAATAAACTCTGGGTGAAGACTCGAGAATACAGTAAGTATTTTGTAAGTTTTGTAAGTCCCTTTTAAGAAAGGGTCTAAATGGTATTTAAATGAGATCTGGATACACTTATACCTGGTTCGAGACTCGAACCGGAACCTTAACGTTTTTATTTAGTCTACGGCAGTCAGAGGGTTTCTCCAGTCAGTATCGACCCCCCCGTCTGTCTGTCTACCTGTTAATTTTACGGGAACCCAAGTACATTACTATTGTCCCTTCCCTGAGACACTCCCTCCTCTTCAACACGGTCCACCCGACCCCCCACTCCCGTCACCCTCACACCCGTCCACCACTACAGAGTCTCGGTGTAACAACTCGGATCAATCACCTGTAGTGGGTCCACTCCCGAATCTCCTTTCCGGCTGGAGTCGTATCGGGTACGACGCACAGACCCACACTCCTCGGTGCGGGACATCTATTTGTGTATAAGGACAGAAACAAAACTCGGGTAGGAGGGTGAGGGCATAGAGGGCAAGGGAGGTCGAGATCGGATCCAAAAATTAAGGACCAAACAAAATGAAGAAAGAGGGGAAAAGAGACAGATGGAGGAGTAAATACCGACTAGAGAGAAGGGTCGTGTCGAAAGAAGCTAAAGGAGATGTCTTTGAGTAAATAAACTAAATTTGAACTCAACTTAGATTAATTGAAGAAGGTATACGTCGGGACTACTCGTAACAGGTCTGAAAGTACGGAAGAGGAGGAAAAGTCTCCCCGGGGTCTGGACATGATCAGGAGAAAGGAGGAGACGTTGAAGTAGGATCGAAATAAGAGGTCGCTTCAGGCTGATGGACTTCAAAGGATTTACATGGTAGAACAAATTTAGAAGAGTTGTGGAGGATACGGGTTGAACTCGAAGGAAGGGTTGGTGTGGGAGGGAAGGAGACCACTCAATTTGAGTGAGAATAAAACGTTCTATTAAATATGTAGTGGAGTTGATGTCACATAATACTTCTATCTGTTGCAATCCAATTTCATTGTTTGTAGTAGTTTTAGACACACTCAATTGTATCGCTTTCAAATAAAGAACCCAGACATATCCAGACTCTCTACTAGAACACTACTACACAAAAAGCACCGCCAAGTCGTAGGGAGTCCTAGAAAGGTAGAACATCGGTCAGGTGTAGTTGTTCGCGAACGTGCTGGTGACCTGACCTACCTCTTAACACTTGACCGAGAATCTACGAGGACGGACCTTCACTGTGGACAGTAAAGACTAGTGTAAAGTCACCGGACACAGGTACGTATACGAGTTTCTCTTTTCACGGGACTTCCTTTTTTCTTGGTCTTTAGAATCACTAACAATCGTTGAAAGCAGAATCCCCTATATGACCATTTGTCATAAACACCCCTGGGATCTCCTTTAAACCGATGACAGTGATAGTAGTCATTGAATAAACGACCCTTGTAACGTATTAAGTCGAGACGGAACGAAGAAGTCGATCTTCTATTCCCAGTACTACTCTCAATTTCACGAATCTTGAATCGTGTTCGACCGAATAGTTTTTTTAGCAATAACTAAACATGATGCTTCGGCAGGAACTCGACAGACGGAGTAGGGTAGAACGTCTCACTTCATAAAAGAGAAAGTACAAAGTGAGAAGGAACACATCTCGACTTCGACCAACGGAAACCGAGTATTTACATAATAAAAATCCACACTCACACGTAAGGAATTTTGATCCCAAAACAGACAAGTTGTGACACAAGACCTTAGATCGTGTCACGGACGGTATCTCCTCCACGAGTTATGTGAAGTGTATGTACTTACTCGTTCACTTATTCGTTACTTTCTTTCTTACATAGACACCAAAGTTTCGAGACACGACCCCTAGTTGTTACAAACCGGAATGTTTATGGAGGATGGGGGCAAAAAAAGAGGATCTCAAGATGAGAAACCACTATAATAGTGAGGATTTGACGACACACACTGGATACCTGTCTTACCTTCGTAAGAACTGGACCCATAACAGTAGAAATGTCCATACAAAAGAGGCGATTTCTTGAAAAAGAGAACCACACCAGGTGTCTGATCGTCGAAACCATAGGGGACCCTACGGACAATCCATATCTTAAAGTCTCGGGTGGGGTCTTAACGAGTTAGTCTTAAACGTAAAATTGTTCTAAGACCGACAAAACATACGTCCAATCGTAAACTCCTCGTGTCAATATGTCAAGAATGAGTTCCATAGTCTTACTCCAAGATACGGGGAATATGTGCACCCACTCTCAATCCCTGACTCTCTTACGTCAATAGGATTTCAACACACCCCAACTATAACAATTGAGACAGATAATGACTCCTTTTCTTGAGTGAAGATTAACTAGATTATAACCGTCTGATACAAATCACACGCCCCTTACTACCTAAATCTTTACGGAACAAGTCCTTCAACTCCCCGAACGGTCAACTAATAATAAATTACGGTTGACCAAACAGTAAAGAAGTAGTGACCTGTACGTTTCGTATGGACTCTCTAAAGGTCTAAACCCCTTCAATACCTTCATTGTCTACCGAAAACGGTCTACCAAAGTACTATACATTTCAACTCGACAAAGAAGCATTTAATCGACTGGAATGCAATATCTTTAGAAATATATCCAAGACACGTTAAACTCTTTATAGTCCGTCGACCCGAAGGATATATAGGTATTGAACCCGTCAGTAACAAAAGGATACATTTGTGGAACTTTTGTTAAAAATTTTCATGAGTGGTTCACATAAGGGACGACATTCGTAGAAAGTACACTCACCAACCCTCACTCCGCGTTATAGACGGAACCAAGTTCCGTCTGGCCCCGTACGGCGTCGACCAAGTGCACATTCACTTCTCGTCATTCCTTCGGCTATCTTGGATCACTTTCTCACTAACCACGACGAATTTTAAATAATAAAGTCCTTGGTAAGTCACTGTTTAAAATGTTTTTTCAGGATAAAAGACTAGACAGAACTTCGAGGTACATCTTCCTTTAGAGGGTAGTAGGGAGTGTTACTCATTGTAGTAAGTCGTATCAGTTGTAATCATGTCCCAAATACCCCTTTAAAAGGAAAGATATACTTTTTATCGGTCTTTTAAAGGGTACCGAAGTCCTACGTAAACCAATTTCCTCAATTACGTCCTAAGACTATACTAACACATTTTCACACCAGGTACCGATAAATTAACGTCTGAGATGGGTGCTTAGTAGTCCGATCAAAACTCAGATTTTTAACGAGGGAACAAGAGTCATCGACATATAAAAACCGGACGACTCTAACGATACGAGTAAAACAAAGAGAGTGTCTATTTTTTTCAGTAATTTCTAAATACACTATTATATAAGTATTTATTCACCATTTGTAAGTTATAATAGATAGTTTATTTCTTCGTACACGGTTAAAAATAGTGTGAACAAAGCGGAAGAATCGTACGATACGACACGAATCAACGAGTCAACGCAGGCTGACAAACGTCGGGGTACCCGACATCGGACGGTCCAAGGAGTCAAGTACTCCTAAGAGGTCCGTTCATATGACCTCACCCATCGGACAGGGAAGAGGTTCCCCAGAAGGGCTGGGTCCCTAATTTGACCCCAGAAGACGTAACGTCCGCTAAGAAATGGTCGACTCGGTGATCCCTTCGGGAATAAGGGTGATCTTATCGATATTAATTTTTCTATTGTTTACGACAGTTCCTACACCCCTCAGTCTTTCGGATATAAGGACACTTTTATATTTTAATATACCGGTTAAACTTTTGTTAAACCGTCGAAACTGTTTCAATTTGTCTTTAAATGGTATGTAAAGTCGCTAAAGTACGGGTCTCTAGATAGGACCCATTCACTTTTGTATATAGGTACGATTTTTTTTAACGTACGTTCACGAGTATTGTAGTAATAAGGATTATCGGTTTTTCACCTTTATCATGTCTACATTCTTTTACACGTACAAGTATGTTACCTTATGACAAATCGTCATTTTTCTTTACTTCATGACTATACACTATGTTATACCTTCTTGGAGTTCTCGTAATACGATTCACTTTCTTTAGTATGAGGATTTACCAACAAATATACTTTTTTTAGGTAGTGTTTACATATTATTTCTACGTTTCACCTATTGATCGACGAACCCTGTACTCTATACCCCACTTCTGTCCCTAATTCTCGATTACCCGTACTCCCTATAATGACCACACTACTTTTATAAGATTTTAATCTAACATTATTATCAACGTGTTGAGTCGCTTAAATGATTTTTTAACAACGTGTGAATTTTACCCACTTAATGTATTCATACATTTAGTATGGAGGTATTAAAACCCCCTTTTAGTACACTTACTAATTTTATTCATTTTAGATCCAGAACATACAGTAGAACTATAGGTGAACCCACATAATAACAACCTTGAAGGAACATTAGAATTATAAGGATGTCCAGGGTTTACTAGGGGTCGGAGGTAGTCTTGCAGAGAGAGGAGTAGTCGTAAACGTCCTATGTCGATATTTGGGCCCTTCTAATACGGGAAACGTCGATCTTCTACATATCTTTGAAAGACCTTTTATCAATCATTAGTCCAAGGTTGACGACTACCCGGACTTTAAGTGAGAAGAGGAATAAAGTAGGATAAGTATAAAGTCTAGAGTTGAGTTTCGTTTGTAGGAGTTCCTCAAGATGGAAGAAGTAATACGTGGGAACGGACGGAAGTGTAAGTATTTGATTAGGAAAACAACGTGACTGGTAGACAACAAATCTAAAAATGAAACAAGGTCGGTCCCTACGGTAAACAATGTAATGAAAATCGTGTCATTAAGAGACTATGTCACAGTAATTTTAAATAATTTATGATTAATGGACCCTGAAACAATGTTTACATCTAAAGACACAGAATGGATATCCTGAAGATCACCCACTGAATGTTTACTCAGTAAAACTACTCGAGTTTAATACGAAGACACATACATTATACATCAGACACATGACAAAAACTTTGTATCTCTATGTAACGACTCCTACCTTAGGTAATCCTACAAAAAAAGTCACATTCAAATAACTCTATATAAAATGTGTAGTATAGTAAGTGGATAAATTTCGTGTTAGAATACTAAAAAAATTTCACTTTATATTAACTATACGTTGTAACACAATCGAAATCCACATGTCGTTTCCCTAAGTCTAAATATAAAGACATATCCATATACACATATATGTACAGACACATATATATATACGTATATACGTACGATTCAACGAAGTCAACACAGACTGAGACACTCTGGGGTACCTGACATCGGTGGTCCGAAGAGCCAGGTACTCTAAGAGGTCCACTCTTGTGACCTCACCCAACGGTGCGGGAGGAGGTCCCCGAGAAGGGTTGGGTCCCTAGTTCGGACTCAGATAATACGGATGGACGTAACCGTCCACCCAAAAATGGTGATCGTGGTGGACCCTTCGGGCACTTTCACTTTTCGCTTTCACAACAAGTGAGTCATCACAGACTGAGAAACACTGGGGTATCGGGCGATCCGAGGAGACAGGTACCTTAAGAGGTCCGTTCTTATAACCTCATCTCATCGGTAAGGGAAAAGGTCACCTAGAAGGACTGGGTCCTTGACTTGGACCCAGAGGACGTAACGTCCGTTTAAGAAATGGTAGACTCGGTCCTTTCTGATATGTATATATAAGTATATACATATATATATTATAAGTATATTTGTACATATATATATATAAGAAAAAGCCTAAGAAAAGGTAATATCCAATAATGTTGTATAACTTGTCTCAAGGGACACGATATGTCATCTCAGAATAACATATAGATAAAATATATTTCGTCACACTTAGACGTCTCTTTCGTTACCGTGGGGTGAGGTCATGAGAACGGACCTTTTAGGGTACCTGTCTCCTCGGACCATCCGACGTCAGGTACTCCAGTGATTTTCAGTCTGTACTGACTCGTTGAAGTGAAAGTGAAAAGTGAAAGTACGTAACCTCTTCCTTTACCGTTGGGTGAGGTCACAAGAACGGACCTCTTAGGGTCCCTACCCCCTCGGACCACCCGACGGTAGATACCCCAGCGTGTCTCAACCTGTACTGACTTCGCTGAATCGTCGTCGTCACACTTAGACAATCAGGGATTGAGGAACTAAAAAAATTAATTTGAATGGTTCAACATGTCGGTAGTGGTACTTAGTAAAATCTTGTCAAGGTAGTGGGACTAGTAGAAAGAATACAGGGAATGAAGATGAGAGAGGTAGACGTAGAGTGATGGGACGAGATCCGTTGGTGATGAGATGAAAGAATATCTAAACGGAAAAGACTTATAATTTTTTATGACCTTAATATGTTATATACCAAAGAAGATGGACCGACGAAAGGGACTCACATTAGAAACTGTTGACCAACGAATTCTTGACTTTACAGTTATTATTCACTTACTTTTCCGGGTCCTGTCTGTAGCACTGTACGTAGTCACCGAAGAAGGAACAACAACGATTTATCATAAGACAACATACCCATATGATGTAAAGTACATAGGTAAACAATTAACTCCCTGTGTCTAACGAAGGGCAAAAACCGATAATACTGATTATGACTATACTTATAAGTACCTGTTTAAAAACACATCCATTTATAAAAGAGAAAAGAACCCATCTATGGATTCTTACCTTAACGACCCGGAGTATCATTAAATAAAATTTGTAATATTCTTTAATAGTTTGTCAAAAGGTCAACCGATATATGATAAATTGTAAGGTGAGTGTCACACCCTCCGCAGGACTAAGAGGTGTAGGATCGGTTGTGGTCAGTAATAGACATAAAAACAATATTACCGTAGAGTAACACCAAAATTAAATGGGATGACTAATTGCTGTAACTCTTCGTAAAGTACAAGTAAGTAAATTACAAAAACCACTTTAGAGATAAGTTTAGAAAACCGGCATAAAACTAACCGAACAAAACACCAAGTGAACATTCCCAAGAAATGTGACTACATAAGATCATGTACAAGAAATAGTCTACACACAAAACACTTATAAAAAAGACAAGTACCGGACAGAAAAGTAAAACGATTACCATATAAAACTCTACGTTCTCAAAACTTAAAACTCCTTCAAATAATTTTTAGTCAAATAATTACAAATAACTTTAAAATAATTTGAAAATTTCAAATAATTTTCAACGAGTCAGTACAGACTGAGAAACGCTGGGGCACCTGACATCGGGTGGTCCGAGGAGATAGGTACCCTAAGAGGTCCGTTCTTATGACCTCACCCAATGGTAAAGGAAGAGGTCCCCTAGAAGGTCTGGGTCCCTAGCTTGGGTCCAGAGGGTGTAACGTCCGTCTGCGAAATTGGAGACTCGGTGGTCCCTTCGGGTTATAATTTTTAGTTAAATAACTTTATAAAATACCTGGTATTAAAATCACAACATAATTCTTTAGAAATGGATTCAAGATTTTATAAAAGAGAATACAATGGAAGATTTTACAAATAACTAAATCCAGAAATTAGATACTAGGTAAAACACAAGTAAAAACACATACTATACTCTATTCTAGATTCAAGTAGACAAAACGTACATCTATAGGGGAACGGGGTTTTAGTAAACAAGTTTTCCTTTTACTCAAAATATACATTTTTTACTATACAGACAATATACGGTTTTGGTGTGACAGGACTATTAACATCAAAATCTAATTCAAAACTTTAGTTCTTCAGTTTCAGAAGGATGAAACAAGAAGAAAAGTTTTGAAAACCGATAAGATCCAGAATGCACCAAAACATATGGAAAATCCTAGTAGTCAAAGACCGTCTTTTTCTGGATGACCTTAAAATTATCTATAACAGAACTTAAATGTCCGGTTGAACCCTTGTTGACAGTAGAATACTGATTACTCATAAATTAAATTACATCTACCTGACAGAGAGGTTGGTAAATCTTTAAAGGAGTCGTTATAAATATTAAAAATCACATGTTCAGAAGGTGGTGAAAACAATTTACATAAAGACACATAATATATTAAAAATTTTAGAGTGATCTCATAAAATCTAGACAGTACTAGTCTCTACCAAAATCTGCATACATGAATCTATACTAGTCACAAATATAGACTATTACATTATTGTTCATTATGTCAAAATGAAATTTTAAAACGAGTATAAAAGGTTTAAAAGGTCTTCAAAGTACTTAAGAAAAAAATTTCAATCACTACGGGGGTTTGTATTATTTAATAGTTATACATTTTCCTTTGTACATTTTCCCTTTTGAAATTACTATCATTAATTTCGTTAATATATGATGTGAGAATGATATATGGTTCTTAGAAAGGATTCAAGAAATATCCATAATGAAGTAAATTAGTAGAGTTACTGAAGTACTTAATAGAGATAATATTACGGGTAAAATAACTATACCTTTGACTCAGTGTCTCGTCAATTCCATAAACGGGTTTCAGAGTTCCGAACATCATTAGACCTGACCGAGATCTAAGACACGAGAATTGGTGACTTATAACCTTATTTTAGGTGGTTTTATAATGATGATTTATAGAGACTTATCCAATGTTATCTATTAAATTAGATTTTGTGAAAAACCTAAAAAAATTTATTCACACTTATGAAAACATCTATCTTTTTTTTTTAACTTTCATAGTATTTTATTAAGTCACCACCTGAGGTAGTGAACCTTATGAAAAGGAATGGACAAGATAATGGGACATTAAGTCAGTGGTCACCACTGGGTTACTCAAATTTTTGTAAAATAGAAAGAAAGAGACACTTTATGGATTAGATAATAACATTAGTTTTAAAGTGTAAATACAGAACATAATGAAATGGGTTTGGTTTCCGGTAGGGTCATCGTTAAAGACATCACATTATTTTCCTTTACGTATAATTGTATAAATCTGTTTGTTTTGTTTATTCCTTTCGTTTCTTTTAAGTCCATAATTTAAAATAAAACTTTTTCTGTATCTCGGGTAAAAGAAAGTAAGTATGTGACAATTTACTTGAGGATATATTGTAAATTTAACCGTAAAAGTGAGTACAAAGAAGACAAAAACACAGAACAATCACTTGACCGTAAAATTACAGGGTTTCAGTATTCCAGCGATCTCTTCGGAACATCTGATATTAATTTTTAGCGAGAAGGAAATCGACAAAACGAGTCGTTTCCGTATCCCGTGTGAGAAAATCTCTGTAACGAGGACTCTATTCTTATTTTCTAAGACTGGAAAATAACGTCGTAAGTACTCAGCCTTCTTGAAGTAAATAAAATCCATTTCTCGTTTACCTCGTAACCGATAAAAGTCATTAAGTTCTCGTCGACTTCAGTGGATGCCGAACGGTCAGTTATCGGAAAACATTACAAAAGGTAAATCTTTTGATAACATGAACAGAAATTTGTAATCACCGAGAATCGATCGTTAAACTTATGTGTGTGTGGGTGTGTGTGTGAGTGTGTGTGTGAGTGTGTATGTGTGAGTGTGTGTGGGGGGGTGTGTGTGAGTGTGGGGTGTGTGAGTGTGTGTGTGTGTGTGTGTGAGTGTGTGTGTGTGGGGGGAGATACACTGTCGTCAGGTCCGCGACCACTCGATAGGAATATTTCTTGTGATGGGATTACACACTTTTAAAAGGAGAAAGAGAGAGTCTTTTTCTGTTTGAGAAGTTTTGATTCTTTAGTAAGTTTCGAACTGAATTTTACATTTGATTGATCTCGGAACTCCGACATAGATCAAGTCACAAAATTACACCCCTTTTTTCCGGATTCCAGATAAACTATAATTTACTTGAGATATTCGTGTTATTATAACACGAACGAGTATGTATTTTAATTCCCGGACCGATTAGAACCGTAATTATTAATAACTTTTCACCATTCTCTTCTAAAGTAGTAAAGGTGGAATCAGTCATTCAGCGTATAATTTCGATATACATTCGCGATTCTTTCGATTCAGGTCAGAGACTAAACAAATTTGGTGTACGCTAACGTCTGTGGACTTTTTATACGTTCAAGCGTTCCACAAAATCATAGAACTTGAGATGTCGGACTCTTCTTCGTCTAGAATCATATCCTTCAAGTCAATGATCCTAAGTGGTGACGACGATATTTGCCAGCTATATTTAACGACGTATTAATCGGGTCGACGTTATTAGGTAACTAGGTCCTCTGTTCGACGTCTCATGGCTTCGGTACCAAGCTACGTCGGGTAACGTCTTGTGGAGCCATTCGTACACGGACCGCCTGGACTCACCTTTATGATCCCCTACATCGAAATGGTGCACCAAACGAAGGTGGAACCTTCTCTCACGTCGCTAGTAATTTTTCTCTTAAGTCTTGTTTATCTTTACACAAAAATTTCCAAACTTTCATGTACTCCCACCCGAACCCTCAAATAATGAGGACCAGTCTTTCTATTTCAGTTACGGAGGGAATTTTCTTTTTCCTTTCTGAATCCCCACTACCTCTATCACCCCCGTCCCCTCTGTTACACAACTTAAGATTTTGTCGTACCTTTCTCTTTAAGGTTCACTATAATTATTACACACTTTTAATACATTAAAGACTTCCGATGGGAACCTCGTTAGGTATTAAACAAAAATCTTAGTCTGCACAGTCTGTGTAAATGTGTTTTGGTTGAAGGATTGAGTAGTTTCTATCTTTGGAACCTTGATGTGCGACCTATACAGTAGAGGTTCTTTATATGTCACTAGCAAAATCTTGGTTTAAAGATATAATAACCACCGTGTGCATTATTAAGTTGTTTTTAGAGTATTTATTTTGTCTCGGGGAAATAGTATCACATAATTTACACCATATTCGATACATGTTCTAGTTCTTATTTTAAGACATTATCTGGTCATTAATCCTTCTAAGTTGTGTCAACCTGTTTCGATGGTAAAAGTTACCCGAGGAAAATTTAAGACGACACTGATCATGTCTTTCCAGTACCTCGTCACTCCCATTCTCACTAGAAACACACTAGTGACTGCCTTTTTTCGGAATACTTTAGATTAGTACACATCTTTCTTCGATGTATTAAATAAAACGTGATCTAAGAAGTCTTTTTAGAATTCAAGTTTGTATTTCGGAGGTCTCAGTTACACAAACCTTCTTTTCTCTACTCGAGCAATCCTATTTAGAACAATGGTCACCTACTGACTGGTCGTATTATTTACGAGAAAACCCTTATCTTTATAAACTTAGTCTTTTTCATATGTCAGAACATATACATGGACTAAATTTTCCTTCTACATTCTATAATAAATCAAAGATCTATACTTGAACTATCTACAATTATAACAATACAAGGATTCTCTACTGTACCTGAAGAAACTCTTAAACCTTATCACTAGGTTTCACTACAGTAATTTTTTAGAAATAGTTATATAGTACTCTAACCGACGTTGTACAGGTTTAACGGACTAAACCCTAACCCATACAACCATCTCAGAAAGACCACCTATCTTATTTCTTCCGTCGTTCGTCATTCCCTTCCTTTTCGGGTTGGATCATTCGTTTTTTGACGTACCTTTCTGTTTTTATTCCTCTTCGTCCATTGTCATCAGATCCTTTCCTCAAGTGTAGTTCCCCGTCAAAATTATAGTTTATCCTCCTCCTATAAACAGATTATCTGCCTGTACTTGATAGGACTACCGTGATCACCACCTATTAAGTGGACGCTCACGTTCTCTATGTTCTGTCCGTCGAGACTCGGGGCCCAGTTCTTCTAGGGGACTTCGCCCTTTACCGTTGGGTGAGGTCATGAGACCGGACCTTTTAAGGTACCTGTCTCCTCGGACCACCCGATAACAGGCACCCCAGTGTTTCTCAGTCTGTACCGACTCGTGTGCACCTCCCTCTCCTCTGTTAGAGTCAAGTCATAAGTCAGTACAGTCTGGGAAACGCTCAGCATGACGTACCTGATGTCGTGCGGTCCGAAAGGACAGGTAGTGGTTGAGGACCTCGAAGTAGGCTAAGTACAGGTAGCTCAGCCACTACGGTAGGTTGGTAGAGTAGGAGACAACAGGGGAAGAGGACGGAGGAAGTTAGAAAGGGTCGTAGTCCCAGAAAAGGTTACTCAGTCAAGAAGTAGTCCACCGGTCTCATAACCTCAAAGTCGAAGTCGTAGTCAGGGAGGTTTCTTGTAGGTCTTGACTAAAGGAAATCCTACCTGACCAACTTAGAGGAACGTCAGGTTCCCTGAGAGTTCTAAGAAGAGGTTGTGGTGCCAAGTTTTCGTAGTTTAGAAACCGTGAGTTTAAAGAAGTATCAGGTTGAGAATGTAGGTATGTACTGGTGTTTTTTGGTGGTGAAACTGATCTACCTGGAATCAACCGTTTCATTACAGAGACGAAAACTTATACGATAGATCCAACCAGTATCGACAAGAAGTTTCCTTGTTTTCATAAAATTAAAGTACCGATGTCAGTGGTAGACGTCACTAAAATCTCGAGGGTTTTTACTTCAGACAGTGACAAAGGTAACAAAAGGGTAGATAAACGGTACTTCACTACCCTGGTCTACGGTACTAGAATCAAAAGAGTTACAACTCGAAAGTCGGTTGAAAAAGTGAGAGGAGAAAGTGAAAGTTGTTCTCCAAGAAATCAAGAAGAAGTGAAAGATGGTATTCCCACCACAGTAGACGTATCGAGTCCAATAACTATAAAGAGGACCGTTAGAACTAAGGTCGAACACGAAGTAGGTCGGGTCGTAAAGAGTACTACATGAGACGTATATTTAATTTATTCGTCCCACAGTTATATGTCGTATATTTAATTTATTCGTCCCACAGTTATATGTCGGAATTGTATGTGAAAAGGGATAAACCTTGGTCAGATAACAAGGTACAGGTCAAGATTGACAACGAAGAACTGGACGTATGTCTAAAGAG
Source organism: Capra ibex (assembly GCA_006410555.1). Classification (NCBI taxonomy): domain Eukaryota; kingdom Metazoa; phylum Chordata; class Mammalia; order Artiodactyla; family Bovidae; genus Capra; species Capra ibex. The sequence continues at coordinate 83,769 of SJYO01040384.1, read as the reverse complement.
TCCTCTGTCCATTCCACTAGACCATAAGGGTAACGAAATTCTTAAAAAACTAGGTGTGTGGGACATACGCTCTGTCGTTTTCTCTGCGTCTACATATCTTGCCTGAAAACCTGAGACTCCCTCTCCCTCTCCCTCTCCCACCCTACTAAACCCTCTTACCGTAACTTTGTACATATGATAGTACATTCTTTGCTTCACGGTCAGATACAAGCTATGTCCTATGTCCTACGAACCCCGGCCACGTACCCCTACTAGGTCTCTCTTCTATACCCCACCCTCCCTCCTCCCCCTAAGTCCTACCCCTCGAACATATGTGGGCATCACCTAAGTACAGTTACATACCGTTTTGGTTATGTCATAACATTTCATTTTATTTCATTTTTTTTTTTCTTAAAACACTAGGTGTGTCAGTTTCGGAAATCGTATTAGTTATTTCGTCTTTATCTACAAAAAGACCTTGAGAGAACGAAAAAACTACTAGGTTACCTATAACCGTTAAACTAGAGACCAAAAAGACGGAAAAGATTTAGGTCGAACTTGTAGACTTTCAAGTGCCAAGTGTATGACAACTTCGGACCGAACCTTTTAAAACTAGTAATAAAACGATCGCACACTCTACTCACGTTGACAGACCATCAAACTCGTAAGAAACCGTAACGGAAAGAAACCCTAACATTACTTTTGACTGGAAAAGGTCAGGACACCGGTGACGACTCAAAAGGTTTAAACGACCGCATAACTCACGTCGTGAAAGTGTCGTAGTAGAAAATCCTAAACTTTATCGAGATGACCTTAAGGTAGTGGAGGTGATCGAAACAAGCATCACTACGAAGGATTCCGGGTGAACTGAAGTGTAAGGTCCTACAGACCGAGATGCACTCACTAATATGGTAGTACCAATAGACCCAGTCCTTCTAGAAAGAACATATCAAGACACATAAGAACGGTGGAGAAGAATTATAGAAGACGAAGACAAAAATGTAAAGACAGGAAATAGCTCGGGTAGAAAAGTATTTTACAAGGGAACCACAGAGATTAAAAGAACTTCTCTAGAGATCAGAAAGGGTAAGACAACAAAAGGAGATAAAGAAACGTAACTAGTGACTCCCTCCTCTGTTATATCCTCGTCAGTTATATGTCTTACACCTTTCTGTCTGTCCAACTGTAGTCCTCCGGGGTAGTCGCCCATCGTCTCAATGTTAGTGTGCTGGGGTGGGGATGGGGGCTGGGGACTTTTTCAGGACCTTACCCATAATGTCTGACCGAAAAAGTCTTGGTTAAGGGTGGAGAAAGACCACACCGAAGGATATAAGGCCTCCGACCACTCGAGTTTAGATGTATAGGGTGTAAAGACCTACACTAAATAAGAGACGGTTGGTTTACGGAAATGTCTTCTGATTTTAGGTCTTCACTTTATTCTCACCCCCCTTACTCTGTACTCCGAGGACAAAAACGACCACGTCTGACTTCACCTTCACTAAACTAGAACTCGATCGTCGACAGTAGTACGGAAGAACGAAGTAGTCCGTCGAAGGACTAATACCGGTCCCGTTGTCGTCAAGACGTAATACTGAATTCTCAAAAAATAGACTTGTCTGATTTAAGGGAAACCACATATTTGTTAAAATATTCGGTAAATTATGGGACATTTTGTTAACGGAAAGACGATTGTGTTAGACCTCATCCAAAACAAGAGCTATTAACTTGGGAGTGTCCCAGTAATGACCAATAGCACTAGTATTCGTTGTCTGAGAGTTTCTTTACTCTAAGAATCCAACCAATCGAGTGGTCAATCTTAAATTCCGTCGATTCTAAGATGATCATAGTACTCTATCGGTGAACACGTATGACCATTACATAATTGAAGTTAGTAGTGGACCCCAAAATATCTTATTCTCTGGATAGTTACAGTCCCAAAACCACCGAATTCACTACGATCAGGAATACCCTCTTTTTCCCTACATTCCTTACAACACCCATGCACATCACGTAAGAAGACACACAAGGTATCTTACATTTCAACAACAACACAGTGGTTCACACAGACTGAGAAACACTGGGGTACCTGACGTCGTGCGGTCCGAAGGGACAGGAAGTGACAGAGGGTCTCAAACGAGTTTGAGTACAGGTAACTCAACCACTACGGTAGGTCGGTAGAATAGGAGACAACGGGTGAAGAGGACGGAAGTTAGATAAGATCGTAGTCCCAGAAAAGGTCACTCAGTCGAGAAACGTAGTCCACCGGTTTCATAACCTTGAAGTCGAAGTCGTAGTCAGGAAGGTTACTAATAAGGCCCAACTAAAGGAAATCCTAACTGACCAAACTAGAGGAACGTCCCTGAGAGTTCTCAGAAGAGGTCTTGGCGTTAAGTTTTCGTAGTCAAGAGGTCACGAGTTGGAAGAAATACCAGGTTGAGAGCGTAGGTATATACTGATGGACTTTTTAATCTAGAAACTGATGCATGGAAACAACCGTTTCACTACAGAGACGAAAAATTATGTGACAGATCCAAGTAGTATCGAAAAGAAGATTTCTCGTTCGCAGAAAATTAAAGTACCGACGTCAGTGGTAGACGTCACTAAAACCTCGGGTTCTTTTCTTTTAGACGGTGACAAAGGTAAAAAGGGGGTAGATGAATGGGACTTCCTTTAATTCCAAATTTCACAAGACGAATTCCATACCAGTCTCGTAGTCGCTTGAAGGTGCCGATGGACGTCCTCAGAGGAAACAAAACATTGATAACTTGACGGGTTTTCAATTCCGGTTTTCAATCTTTGTCCGTATATGCACGTCCCACCCAAGTGTCCGAAGCACAGAGTACTCTTGTTCCGTAAACCCCATTTCTTACCCTGGTTATTTTGACTTTGTCTCTTAAACCATCTAGAGTACTGAGACTTATGGACTTTTCGGGTGTAGGATGGTTCATAAGGACCTTTCGTCTTCGTTTGGACAAAGGGTAAAGTGCCGCCGAAGGAGAAAGAACGGTTTTCAGGGACACCAGAGAGGTACGTTCGCTCAAGTCAGCCATCCTTACGGTCAGGAGGGACCCGGGATGTAGGGTCGTGACGGAACTCTCGGAATCGATCTTAGGTCGGGGTCGGACGACCACACCACCGTCTATATCAGTTTCGACCTCTCTTTCCAAATATGTTGTCTCTCTTAGTGTCCTAAAACGAGTAAACGCTACCGTTTTTGGACGTTAGACACACCTTCACTAAAGACTCCTACAGTCTGGTACTTCTCCCTTCGAATTAAAATCTAGTCCAACTAATAGAACGTAACCCATATGAACGGTCTCTAAGACTCAAGTTATACGAGTGAACTCGTCGAGTCGTATAAACTATATTTACGTCCTTACCATCGGTTATCGATAGTATGAGTATCGGTATGGGTATCGGGATCGGTTACGAATTCGATACTACGGTCTTTAAAGAACCCTACTACACTCTTTACCTACATTTCTATTCCTTTATAACCCCATAGAAATGTTACACATTTAGTGAGTAGATGTAGATCAGTACAGGGGGTCCCCTCTGATTTCATGGTAAGGAGTCACTCCGTGATGGAAGTAGTTCTATATATTTATATATCGACGATTAAGGTTTGAGGGTAGGGTAGGGAAGGGATGGGTGGAGGGGGAACCGTTGGTGTTCAGACAAGGGATCCAGACACTCATACGAAAACAAAACATCTATACAACTAAACCTAACATAAAATCTGAGGTGTATATTCACTATAGTATACTACAAACAGAAAGACTACACAAAGTGAACCATTCTTTTAGAGATCCAGGTAGGTACAACGACGTCTACTATTTGTTCCAGGATGACATATTGTGTCCCCTGATGCCAGTTATAGGACACTCTTTGATATTACCTTTTCTTATACTTTTTCATATATACACACACACACATATATATATATGTCACACACACACATATATATTAACTCAGTAAAACGACATATCTTCTTTACTTGTGTTGTAGTATTTTGTCGATATCAGGTTATTTTAAAAAATTTTTCTTTATGGAACTTTTCACGGTCTCACTGGTAGTAGGCTCCCATCCTCGATGACGGTTCCTTTTACCGAGGGACTAAAGAGACCCCCACTGTCCCAGGGTCCACCGTTTCAGGTTCCCGTCTTGTTCCTGTCGTGGTTTCTGGCTCCGTTTTACCGACACCAATGGTATCCTCCGTCGTCTCGACCTTGCTACTAGTGCCCCAAACTTACAGTGCCTACAAACCGTCACCATTTACCATATTCTACACGGATTCTACCTTTCTTTACACATCTGGATAATGTTGGGAAGAACTAGACCATTTGACTGTGGTTTTGTTTTCGTTTTAAGATCCACTGGACTCATTAAGATTAGGAAATGACCAAATATCTGGGTGTCGGGTAACGTTTCTACGAGATACTATCACGGTGCTCGTGACAAGTAGAAGAAAGATAAGAGGGTTTTTCCTCTCAGGTTGTATAAGAACGTCAGTAGACAGTCCTTTTACCAACAGGGGCCTCTTTCCTTGGTGGGTCTAGAGACACCCTAAACTGTACTCGACACCGATTACTCTTAAAGTCCTGGGTCTCTATGGTCACACCAGGGGATGAGTCTCCTGAATGACTCCAATACCTCAGATGTACCTCTTAATCAAACCTAAATGGAATTGTCACCCAGTCGTACCTAGAGGACCACTAAGTAGGACACTAACGACAGGGTCAAGGGTATACATATCAACCTTATCTACAGGAGTAGTTGTTGATGCACGACCGAAGACCTGAACACCTTACTTCCGAGATCTACTCGTTCCCCTTCGAAGACAAGAGTCTACCGTAGTGCAATCAATGCAATTTCGTTATGGTGTGTGGGGATCTCCTCAACATCTCTACTCACAATTATAGTTTGGGAACTCATTCCACCCCAAATATTAAGGATAATGTAAGGGGTTGAGAGGAGGGTGTAGGAGTAATTCGACAGGACAAACTGGTCATTCTTCTGACTACCCAGAACTCTTGTTATAGTTACCTAAGTCAAGTCAAGTCAAGTCAGCGAGTCAGCACAGACTGAGAAACGCTGGGGTACTTAGCGTCGTGCGGTCCGGAGGGACAGGTAGTGGTTGAGGGCCTCAAGTGAGTCTGAGTGCAGGTAACGCAGTCACTACGGTAGATCGGTAGAGTAGGAGCTAGCAGGGGAAGAGGAGGACGGAAGTTAGGGAGGGTCGTAGTCTCGGAAAAGGTTACTAATAGCCCTTGAATCACTCTCCCACTAAGGTTACTTTCGACGAAAAGGTATACCCCGACTAAAAGACTTCGGTCACGTGTGTCTGGGACTACGGACTACACCTAAGCAGTTCAACCGTTTACGAAAAGACTTTAATTTATGGGGTTCTCTGGTTTCCGAACGGACCACCATTTCTCAGAAGGACGGTTACGTCCTCTGTACCCAAACTAGGAATCCAGTCCTTATAAGGGACCTCTTCCTTTACCGTTGAGTGAGATCATAAGGGTGGACCCTTTGGGGTACCTGTCTCCTCGGAGCGTCCGATGTCCGGTACCCCAGAGTTTTCACAGTCTGTGTTGAATCGATGATTTGTTCTCTGGCGTCTACGTCAAAGGAAAATTGATCGTCTCCCCTCGTTACCCGTTGGTCGACGTAGTTGAGAGACCGAGACACCCCAGTAAATCAAGTCTCTAACCGATTGAAAAGGACATTTCCCGGTTTGTCATTTATAAAATCCGAAACACCTGGTACGTTTCAAAGACAACGTACAAGAAGAAGGAGAAAAATAAAAAAATGAGTTGAGCTATTTCACTTTTGATGAGAATCGAACGTTCCAAAATGTCTTCGTCCGACGTCCCGCCTAAACGAGAAGACCGGTATTAAACGACCGGGGACTGAACCAAGGACCCGACAAATCGGTAGAGAGAACAGATGTCCTATGGTGAGGCGAGATACTGCAACTAGCTTGACATTAATTCTTGGATCCTCTGTCGTTCATCGGGACCTATAGAGTCATTCTGTATGACTACAGTTTTTTACCTTCTCTTCAGGAACTTTTCAAGGTACCGGACAAAGGTTTAGTGTCTCGACTAAAAGTCTTTCGACAAAAAGTAAGATCCAAAACCTATCACCCTTTTGGGAAGTCCTCGGGACCTGTGTTCGAGATTCTTCCTACTTGTCATTGACACAGAACTTCGACCGGAGAGGGCACACCACAGGAACTTGGGAAGAGTGGTTTCCGGAGACCTTCTCTTTACCGGCTCAGGTGTGTTTCCACAGTTCACCGAGGTCGGCGTTCCTCTCCTCTTTATGTCACCGACCCTTGGTCCGTGAACTACTTTATCCAGGGGCGTCATAACTAAAACTTGGAGAAAGTAGTCAATCGGTAAAACTAACTCCCATAACAGACTGTGACCCTATCTTCCTTCAGTTTTGAACGGAACTTAAAATAAGGAGTCTAAGGGTCCCTCCCCCTTTTTATGGAAGTGTATCCATTATATTTTTATCGACACAAGGTTCCCTTAAACTTTCTTTGTAAGTCTCTAACGACTTTTGGTATATTAAAACATCAACATGTTCGTCTCTACTGAAAAGAAGAAATAAGTAAAATTCTTGTCAAATTTAACCAAACATGTATTATTTTTAAATCGGAAAGTAGTTATCAACCTATTTACCGTCGGAGGGACCTTATATCTAATAGTTCCCTGGTAGTAGGACACGAAACGATAAAGTACATCATACGAAAGAGAAAGCTTTGATCATTTTCGGTGTTGACGTACGAAATAATACTTTTTGTCTTGTTTTTGACCGGTCACAAAAAGACTAAAGTCTTTCTGTTTCGAGTTGTTACTTGTTGTATTATCCTTAAACTGGACTTGTCATTCTCTAAACTGAAAGATCAACGGTCGAACCGAATTGGGGTACACATTCACACCAGTCATCACTACTGTCCATGAACTTGGTGAAAGGAACTAAAGTACTGGAAATTGTCTTCGCATAAAGTGACAAACACACACACAAAAGTGGTTTCGGTAAAAGCAAGTATAAACTTACACGTAAACAAGGTAATTCATGATCGGACCACGGGTATCAGGTATCAGGGGACGAGAACCTTTACTACGACGATTCAGTGAAGTCAGTACAGGCTGAGACACGCTGGGGTCTCTCCCGTCGGGTGGTCCGAGGGGGCAGGGACCCTAAGAGGTCCGTTCTTGTGACCTCACCCAACGGTAAAGGAAGAGGTTACGTACTTTCACTTTTCACTTTCACTTCAGCGAGTCAACACAGGTTGAGAATCGTTGGGGTACTTGACGTCGATCCAACGGGAAATATACGAGGTCTCTTCGTACCTATGGACTGATCAAATTGGTATGTAATCGTTATATGGTTCATCAGACGACCAGAGAGAAGAATCATCGTCTCTCTAATTAAGAGAGTCAACTAGACTACGATAGAAAACGTTAAGCCTGACTCTTACGTCTTCTAGTTAAGTTAATCACCATCCTCCTGTTTCTCCTCGGAGGTTTTTCTTCGTATCTGTTACTTTCAACGACTCTCCATAATTACAAGTTTCTCTTCCTAAGTCTATTCTCTCGTTCTAACACTAAGACTTACCACCTTAGGTTCAAAAGAAGTGGGGAGGTAAGGATCAACAGGTCATATTTGACTGGTCCTAGGTTCTTCGTCTCTAGGATCACCGAAAAGAAAATCTCTTTTTACTCTCCATGTCTCTCCCCTGGGTAGTTTGTCCGGTTGTGATACCTAAGGATCATAAAGTGTAGACGGGGTACATGGAGACAAATAACATTTATAGTGGGTTTACGCACACCGAAGAGGTCGAAGATCCCAGTGTGAAGAAACGTTGATTTTACACACCTTAATTTTTTTATGTTGTTTGTTCACTTATATTGTGTTTCTTCGTCTGAGAGTCCGAATCTCTTGTGTGACCATCAATAGTCACCCCTCTCTTTCTCCTCCTCCCCGTAATATCCCCATCTCCTAATTCTCCATGGTTGATAATCCATAGTTTATTCGATGTTTGTACAACATGTTGTGTCCCGTATATCGGTTATAAAATATTATTACTATAGTAAATAAAAATTTACTATTGGAAATTTTTAATACTTAGTGATATAATACACAGACATTGTATATTATAATGTGTAGTTGAGATATTAAGTTACTTTTTTTAAAATTTTCCTTATCGACCTCGACCATAGGGTGAACTATAAAGTTTCAGATCATAAAAAAACTAGGTTTCTTACGAATAGACAAGATGGTTAAACAAGAGCAAATCGCTTAGGGAAGTTGGTTAGTAGAAGACCAAGAGAAGTACCATCAAGTTCAAGAAAGAGACATAGAAGACCGAAGAGGTGTGACAACGACGGAAGCCTAGGTGGGTCTCAGTGGGTCCGAGTCGATTCTAGGACGACAACACAAATTGATGTGAAGTGCTGTGTACTGCCTACGTCTTTCCTTACAGTTACCTACTTTTTGTCCGTTTCTTGTCCTCTGAAGAATCCTGAAGAAGATTTCACACGTCCGGTGTAGGAAGATACCCCCATAGACCCTACACCGGTGTCCCTGTCTTAGCCCGCCTGTCCCCTCCGCCGTACCATCTGTTGTGCCACGTCTCTCGTGAACCGTGGGAACTTGCTTCGCGGAAACGAGAACTCGAAGGACGGACCTCAAGTCAGCGGGGTTTTAGAGGACTCAGGTTGTTCTCTGTCTAGATCGAAGAGAGTAGACGGTGAGGAGTGGAGGTCGAGTTTCGATCGGAGGTCCTTTGTATTAGGAGAAGTCTCTACATCATCCCGAACCTTACGTCTGCTGGAAAAAGTAACAATACACCTCGACAAACGAAGGAGTGATAAAACTACAGGGTAACATCTTATTATAAGAAAAACCGACATAGTAATGGTGGTCACCTAATGGTGATAAAATAGTTTTAGGTGGTCCCATAGAACAAGGGGGATTTAGTTTTCGTTAGACTGTACACCAAGTTCAATTCGAAGGTAAACCTCTTGAACTATTTTACAAGTGTCAAGATTTTATCACCACAAAGAACCGAGAGACGAGGGTTAGTGGCGACTCATGGGATAGCCCCAAAAACAAACAAACAAACAAACAAAAACAAAAATTTATTTTGTACGTTCAGATGAGAGTTGACTTCGAAAGGTAATGTTTTGGTCTTTTCCGATTGAGTCCCTCCAAAAATAAAAATACAATATCTTTCGTATTTTACTCAGTTAGTAAACAAAAGTAATATTGAACGTCCTTTTACTTTAAGTCGGAATATTTTACAATGAAGTAGAATCTGGTTTATTTTACCAACAGAAAAGTGTGACTACTTAAAGGAGTTGGAAAAGGATTCCAAAGTTTGCTAGGATAAACGGGTGTTCACGACACAAAGTTTCCTTCTCGTGAAAACTCAATAGATATTACTAAAGAGCCGAAAATGGAATCTCTTATCACGTTACGCAAGACGCACTCTTCGGATATAAGATAAATGTTTCTTTTTATAGACATTGAAATACAAAACGACCTTATACAATATCTTTGGTTATGAGCTCACATGTACTTTTTTAATGAGACCTTAAAGATTTCAGAAGTTTTTCAATCACCAGTGTGTGTGTGTGTGTGTGTGTACGTACTTGTATATATGTGTAAGTAAGTAGTTAAACACATTGTACCCTACTCCAAAGCCTTTATTGGGTATACTTAAAGGAGAAGTACCATTGAGTCTAAGAAAGAGACATAGAAGGGACCGTAATAACAATGTTCTTTCCCTTTACGTTCACGATGGTCTTTTTCTCCTCCGTTAGTCTATCCTCGGAACTACATGTCCCATCGTTTCGTGTTTTGCTCCTCCCCTCTTTCCGACCCTCTACTCTTTTCCCGTCCCTATGTGTACACTAACAGGACGAAGAGGGGATCTCGAATTAGAAGTTCCCTCCCTCATCTAGGTGCAAGGCGGTTTGTGCCGGGGAGAAACTCTTCAAAGTGTGCTCCCCTGGCACAATCTTTCGGAACTGTCTCCTTCCAAGATCTACTTACCCGGTACCAAAGAGTACTGGACGTACACGGTGCACGCCCAGATTTCAAGGACTACTGAAACGGTCCTTGTGCCTTCACGACTCTCTTGGCACCCGGTCTCTACAGAGTACTGATTCATTTGACGGAAGATTCGCCTCCCAGGTTCTCTCCACTCCGTCTGGGATTTTTGACTATCCAAAAAGTCGTTCACATCACTCTCCGAGGTCAACCTATATTTAACTAAATTCTTATTCACTCCCGAAGGGACCTCGAGTCACCACCCCTCAGACGCACGGTCACGTCCTCTCCACCCCAGTTAGGGACCAGGACCTCCTAGGGTGTACGGCGCCTCGTTGATTCGGACCGTACGGTGTTGATGATTCGGACGAGACATCTCGGGCCCTCGACGTTGATGACTTCGGGCGCACGGATTCCGGGCACAAGACGTTACTCTTCGGTGACGTTACTGTTCACACACGTAGAGTCGACCTCTCATCAGGGGCAAATGGCGTTGAACTCTTTTTCGGACTCGTCGTTACTTCTGGGTCGTGCCGGTTTTTATTTATCTATCTACATTTTATGAGATCCAAAGGTCAAGAGTCTCAAAGGACCTTGAAAACATAAACAACATATTTTGACAGATTTTGTACCGAACAGGAGAATCCTCCTCGAACGGTGGGTCACTCCCTCTGTGTGCCCACTTGTTTAGGTTACGTTATTCACCACGGCGACCCCGACCAAGTGCCACGACCCCTCCGCACCAGAGGAGTCTCACGACCTCCTCTGAGAACTCTCAGGGACGTTCCTCTACGTTGGTCGGGTAGGATTTCCTTTGGTTAGGACTTATAAGCAACCTCCCTGACTACGACTCCGACTTTGAGGTTATGAAACCGGTGGACTACGTTTCTTGACTGAGTAACCATTTCTGGAACTACAACCCTTTCTAACTTCCGCCCTCCTCTTCCCCTACTGTCTCCTACTCTACCAACCTACCGTAGTGACTAGTTACCTGTACTCAAACTCGTTTGAGGCCCTCTACCACTTCCTGTCCCTTCGGACCGCACGACGTCAGGTACAACAGTGTCTCAGCCCGTGCTGCGACTCGCTGACTTGTTATTGAAGACCCTCACCCACTCCTCTTGACGAGACCACCCACTCCAAAATAGGTGCGTGGTGCATGACTTTCCGGAGGGACACCTTAGACACGGTTGAAGTAAAGGACTTTAGAGAGTGTACGGTTTGCCGTGGAGGAAGCACTTCTAAAAAGACTAGGAAGGTTGACCTAAACTAAAGAGCAGAGAACTAAAAGTACCGTGTAGTCGAATTAGAGAGATGAACAAAATACGGACAAACATAGGAATGAGACAGAAAAGTTGATTTAAAATACGAGTAGGGACACAACGGGGACATGGGAGCACATGTTCCGTTATTTACATTACAAGTTCAGTTAACTCATCATTTCTTTATTTAACTCTCCGATCCAAATCTTTTCAGTTCAGCTTTGGATCATTTACTACACGAGAGACTTCTGTTTAAAATGAGGAAGAAGTGGAGAAATAAGGGTCTTAAATCGTGTTAAGGACCGTTTGTATCCACGAGACCCTTACGAACAATCTTGACTTATCCCTTCCCTCAACACTTCTATTTGACCCTCAATCTTCACCAAGACGTCTTCTAAATACAAAGTTCGAAAAACCTTTTAAGAGGAGAGTCTACGGTTCTGAAATCCGTCTAAGAAGTTTTGGTTTACTAAGATATGTCCACGGTTAGTTATAGAGACACTGTCTACAGTCCAACATCCATTATCACTTTTATCGTCCAACGTTCGTATATACGATCTTCCAAAGTGTCACTTTGAGAGTAACACGGGGAAGGGACGGGCACAAGAAGTCAGAACCGTTCTCCTATAACCATCTGTGTACCCGTTCTCCCCACAGTCGAGTAAAACACAGGAACACCGCAGTACCCCCAGAGTCTTAAAGAGATACTCCAGCCATGATGACAGGGGTAAAAAGTCTATTTCACTGGGGTTTTAACTTCCGTGAGTAGTTTCCAGTGTGTTGGTCACCTACCCTTGTGGTACTAACTCGGGATTAAACTAAGGTTTCATGTGTGGAACAGGACTACTCGTTTTTATTTAACAGAAAAGAAGGGGGGTGTGACTCGTCGAACTCCCTAGAATCAAGGGCCTGGTCTCTAGTTCAGGTCACGGGGGACGCACCCCTCACCCTCGTCTCAGAATTGGTGACCTGGTGGTCCCTTCCGGGTGTCTAATTCAGAACCACCTCTCCGTGGAGACCTCTACCCTCTATGTTCAAATGAACCCTCTATATCAAACCAGGTTAAGACGGAATGAGACCACTAGTTTTAACCAGATAAGGTCACATTCAGTCAAGTGCTCCTCTACTGTCTCGAACTAATATGGTTCCTTCTTCCCTGGGTCCTATCCTTTAACTGTCCGTATAACCTACATCCCTGTAAAAACTTTTATCCCACTCTTCTCAGACAAACATACAAATTCTCACCTTACGTTCTCTCTCTGTGACTACTTGTTCTATATTCTTTTATAAGTCTTTATAGTGACGTTAATTACCGGGACTAATGGTGTTCGGAAGGGACGTTTATACAGACTATAGATTCGAAGAGGAAGTAAAATACTGTGATCACTGTATATTAATCCATTATTTTTCCATAAACGAACTTTTACCCCTTCTTCTTTTTGTTAATTGAGTCTACAAAAGTAAAACTTCTGAAGACAATTTTTCGAAAAATAAAGAGTTTCATTTCGTCGTATTATGCCAGTGGAGGTACACTTATATCGATAGAAATGGGTCACTAACAGATATTAAAGAGATAAATACTAAGACGAGAAAGAGACCCTAAATGATTTGTGTTCGTGTACTCGCTAACACAACATTGAATATCTGTGATCAGAAAGTCTTTTATCTTAAAGTTTATTACGTAATCACCTTTTAATATATATAATTGTCCATAAAAAAGTCGATTTTTTCTAAGAAGTATTTTGGCCTAATTATTTTCGTCTAGGGGATCCCGTACGTAAGAATCAGACGTAAGTATCTACCATGCACGTATGGACCCACGAGTTATCGAGTCAGTACGGACTGAAAAACACTGGTGCACCTGACATCGAACCATCCAAGGAGACAGCTACCATAAAAGGTTCGTGCTTACGATCTCACCCAACGGTAAAGAAAGAGGTCCCCTAGAAGGGCTAAGTCCCTAGTTTGAGTACAGAGAACGTAGAGGATGTGACCGTCCGCCTAAGAAATAGTGACTCGGTGGGCCCTTCGGGAGCACCACGAGAAGGCTCTCTAAATGTCTGAAGAACTTTCACACAATTTGCACACTTCACATTTCCTGGACAAGAATTTTCAGTTATCAGGGATTTAGAGTCCATGTTTTTCACTTTGTCAAAAGATGTCATTTTCATTGAATCTGCGTGAGTAAACATGAGTCTTTGTCTTTTGAAGTAAACGAAAAGAATCAGGAGAGGTCAGTAGATTTCGTTTGGATAGGACCAAATTTGGAATGTCCAAAATCTATGAAAACAAGGGAGAGAAGAAAGAGCGAGTGAAGACCCCATCGAACAACCAGGACCCCTCTGAAAACCTCGTAGTACTATAACTCCCTGTGCAGACCTATAACTACTAGAGAGAGTAGAAGACGTCTCTACTAAACCGGAGACAAGAGGTCCACACTCACTGTGTGCCGTAACGAAATCCCGCGTCGGTGACTGATAAGACTTCAGGGACGAAACCGGGGTGCGGACGGGACACGGTACGGTGCCATACCATCGGTGTAGAGACGTATGGCCAGTGGTCTGGTGAGACAACGAACAGGACACAGACAAACGGGAGGATCCACCGGAAAAGGTACAGAACGACCGACAGAAAGGGGTGATTGAAGGTTCGGAGGACGTCGAACGTCTGTGGAGAAGTAGTGGTGAATCCGTGGTACTCTTTCGGGTCCCCCGACCGTTCCGACACACTACGATCACCATTTCTTGGACAGACGGTTACGTACTCTGCATTCTTTATACCCAAGTTAGGGACCCAACCCTGCTAGGGGACCTCCTCCCGTACCGTTGGGTGTGATCATAAGAACGGACCTCTTAGGAGACCTGTCTCCTCGAACCACCTGATGTCAGGTGTCCCAGAGTTTCTCAGCTCGTACTGACTTCACTGAATTCACTGTACGTATGTTCCGGACCACTGTAAATATAAGGATGAAAAGTAGTAACACAAGACCCAAAAAGAGTTCTAACTCTAAAAGGTTTTATAAGGTTACCCTTTTGTCCTGTGTTTAAAGTAATGAGAACCCGAGAGTTATATTTCCCCACTAGAGATAGAATGGAGGTAAGAGTCTAAGAAAGACCTCAAACTCAGTACAGTTAATACCCGAATTGACACGGGGACGGGTCAAGTATATAAACTTCGGGAATAGGGAGTCTTACACCGACAGATAAATCTCTCTCCCAGAAATGTCTCCACTAGTCTGATTTTTACTTAGACAATCCTACCCGAGATTGGGTTAGGATTCACCGGGATCTTCCCCTTTAAATCTGTGTTTTTCTCCGTGTCGTCCCGACCACGTGTCCTTCGGTGCGCTCCTGTGTGTCCATTCGCCCGCAGTGGTCCGATTCCTCTCTCCGAAGTCTTCTCCGGTCGAGACGGTCGTAGAACTAGAACCTAAAGGTTTGAGGTCTTGACACACTGTAAACAAAGACAACAAACACGGTCGATCAAACCTCATAAAACAACACTTTCAGGATCGTTGCTCGAAGGATCCACCGTTCACCATTTCTAAGACTGACGATTCGTCCTCTGTGTCCAAACTAGGGATCCAACCCTTCTAAGGGACTTCTTCCCTTACCGTTGGGTGAGATCATAAGAACGGACCTCTTAGGGTACCTGTCTCCTCGGTCTGTCCACTGTCAGAAACCCCAGTGTTTCTTTCTCAGGCTGTGCTGAATCACTGATTTGTCTTCGTTGTCGTTAGGATCGAAGAGGGGTAACTATGAAAGAGGACAGGCAGACTCTCGAGACAGAAGAACGGAATGGACGTGAGTAAACATAGAGAAGTCCCGTCCTCAACACCCACCGCCCTGAGAAAGGAGTTCAAGTGTATACGAGGTCGTGAGGGGTGGTTGTTGATAAAAAACCCCCCCAGACGTAGTGTACGGTATACGTCCTAGAATCAAGGGGGTGGTCCATAGCTTAGGTACGGGGGACGCAACCCTCGAACCTTAAAATTGGTGACATGGTGATCCTTTCAGGAGGACTGGTTAAAAAACTGAATGACCCGTAAACCTTAGAAAACAACTTCTTAGACTTCAGGAACAAAGTAAATAAGTCTACACTAACCAACCTCCTTGAGTTTCCCTTGTACTATACACTTCAATGTCTACAGTTTATTTATACAATCGATAGTAGGGCGATATTATATATATACAAGTAGGTTTGATCATATATACGGTACCTATTTGTTGGTCCAGGATGACACATCTTCTCCCTTGATATAAGTTATGGGACATTATTTGGTATTACCTTTTTTTATACTTTTTCTTGTATACATATTGACTCGGTGAAAAGACATGTCGACTTTAATTGTGTTATAACATTTAGTTGATATGAAGTTATTTTAATTTTTTTTTACAAATGTAGACGAGTATAAAAAAAGATCCCTTTCAGGTGTCGGGAGAAGTTTAAAAGTTTCACCAAAGACTGGTCTTTTTTTACAATGCTAAGTGGTAGTTTAATATAAACTACATACTAAGCTAAAGTTTATATACTAAATATATGTAAAATCTTTATTGAGAATACATTTACTCTTACGTCTTACAAATAGGAACTATTTACATTTACTATAGTGTGAGTAAAGGAAGTCAATCTTTTTTTAGAGAATAAATTAAACGGTACTTTTCTCCGCGATTTCATTTGAGAGACACTTTACGAACTAAGACAGGAGTACGAGTAGATCAGGGTACAGCTCACTAGTATTTTAGTAAGACAATGAAAATCACCCTGGTCGTAGAATCTCATAGGGGTACTCGTTCTCCGTGACAGACAGTGAGTCCTAAATTTGTACGTATGCGTACGTAAGAGGAGGGGTGGAGGAAGACGGAAACACGGTAATAAGTCTCTTGTCGTTTACCGGTCTCTAGGATCACCAGTCCCTTCCCCCAGTCCTTGGGGAGAGGTGCAACACCCTCAGAAAAGGAAGGGAAGGACGGAGTCGGATGGTGATAATAGGTACACTAACGATGTCATCGTCGATACCCTTACGTTGAACTGGTACGGTGGATCGGTCCTAACAGACCTGACCTCAAACCGTCAGTTAGTACCATGAAGGAACTCTTAAACCTTGACCGGGTACCCAGTACTTCAAGTTCTGGATACTCATTAGTACATTGAGTCACGTGTGGTCTCTTCGTCTCTTTCACATACCCCCCTCTCTCTCGTTTCCTCCTCTCTCTTACCTCCATCCCATCCCCCTCTTTTCCTTTCTCTTTGAGTAATTACGGACAGAGATAAAGGTTCAACAAGGACTGTGGGTCAACGTAAGAATAGGAACCTAATGTACCTATCGATTCACAGAAATGTAATCAAGGTGGGGAAAATGACTTCAACCCAGTTTAAAGATACAGATTATTGTAGAGGGTACCTAAATTAATGTGTATGTGTACACTTGTGTTTTCTCTACTAGAATAACAACCTTATAGTTTTGTCGAGAGGGCTATGATTCAAAAGTTTTTAACCCTACTTTTGACTGAACTGGATGTTTCAATGGTAATCATAATTATTTGACTACACCATTTGTTTTTTGGTGATACGGTATGAACCACGATATAAAATCTCCTCTGAAAAGTACCACTTCCGAGTGTTTTCACCTCTCAGGAGGAACGTGGTATCGATAGAGTTGTCTTTATTTTTAGAGGTCCTTGTTACTTAGATATGTTTCTTTTTCGTACTTGATGAAGGGACTTTTTCTTCTCACACTACGGTCGGGACATCTAAAACACCACTAAAGTAACGAAATCTGGTGTTACATTGATGACCCTTAGTGGAAACTGGACACAGGGATATTTCTATATAGTTTTCCTTTACTTTTTATAAAACAGGAAGTAACCGTTTACCTCGATACGAAACTCTCGTGTTCACCGACTTTCAGGTTCCAAACATTTTCACCTACGACTTGTTCAAATTATTCGGTATCTTCTTAGACTTAGACGATCCGAATAAGTTCTCTTTGTGACGGTTTATTGATTTTTTCCATTTATAGTCCGACTACCTACCTAAAAATTTTACAGTACACCATGTACATAAACGAAGTAGGAGAGACGGATCTTAAATTTGAAGGATCTACTATACGTATCGATACAACGGAAAAGGGGTCGTCGGGACACTTACCAGACATTTTCCAGAACCAGTCGTACTACTTACAGAACCAAAATTAATATTCTCCCAAAAGACCCATAGAGTGAACTTCACAAGTAAAGGTGTTTCTGTCAACGACGTAGACAAAATGCCGAGACAGAAAATCTTCCTTTCCAAATTATGAAGACCGTGACACCGTCAGAAGTACGTATAAGGAGGGTCGGGGTGTGTGGGTGTGGGTAGGTGGGTTTAGAGGTAAGTTTCAACCTTCTGTCGATACGGTTTGTAGAAAAGTTAAATCACCGTTTCGAGACCGTGGGAGGTAAGTTTCAATCTTCTGTCGATACGGTTTGTTGAAAAGTTAAATCACCGTTTCGAGACCATGGGAGGTAAGTTTCAATCTTCTGTCGATACGGTTTGTAGAAAAGTTAAATCACCGTTTCGAGACCGTGGGACTACAAGACTATAAGAAAACGATAAAGACATAAAAAAAAATTATTTTTTTCCGACTTTGAAAACGGGTCACTATTTCAACGGAGTAGAACGGTCATCTAGAGATGTTTGTCCTAAATAGGTAACGTAGTTCAGGGTTCATACTGTCTCCAAAAAAAAAAAGAAAAGTAAAGAACTCTCCTCACACAAGACATGATGGCGTACTTCCCCTTTAAAGTGACACATTACCTGAGGAGTCCATACTAGGTATAGGAGGTCCCGGACGTACCTAACGAACGGACAAAACAAAGCCGAAGAGAGGTAGGTGGAGTGGACACTACCATCGGCTCACATCGTCTTTCTAGAACTTCTCTTTCTTCCCCTTCCCGACGTCCCACTCTTACCCGGTTCGTCAAAGACCAGGTATTACAAATAATTAAGTAAGACATTTGTATATACCTTCGTTGACGTGCAATTCGCACCAAGGTTCAAGACTCCTTCTCACTAACCCCAACCCCCCACCCCCTTCTTTTGTTTTGGTTTGTGGGTTCAGAGACGAGAGTATCCGTCTCGAAGCTGAGATCTCCGTCAAGTCACGAACGCCTTGCTTCCCTGCGGATCTGTGTCCCTCACTGTCGTCTCCACCGTCGACCCCCGTCGAGGTCGAAGGCCGAAACACACTGACAACTCAGGACTGAATGGGTTTAGCTGAAGAGGTAGGGTTGAACCCCTCAGGCCAGAGACGCCTTGTTTGACATTCGGCATACTCGTAAGAGTGAAGAAAAAATTTTACATTTAAATTTCACGACCAACCCTCCCCTTTCCGAACTCCCACGGACAGACCTGACCGGGAGCGGAAGGACTGTGGGAGTAATGGAAACTCGGCGACTCACCTTTGGAGAGGTTCTTTTGGCGGTCCACCGTGGACATTCCGCGTCTACCCCTCTCGACAAACGGGGTGTGGGGTGTTGGGCCTTATCGGGCCGACGAACGGAAGCGGACGCCCGAACAGCTGATCCGCCACCTCCTCTCAATCGGAGGCGCGTCGGACGCGCTAATGCATGGGACAAAAGGGCTGTGGGGTTTGTTGCGACTCACATCTAGACCGGGGTTCGCGGGCCCGACGAGTTCCGTACAGTGTACGAACAACCCTCGCCGAGCCGGGGTCAGTGGCTCGGCGCTGCACCCCCGACAACCACCCACCGCCCCTTGGCTCGACTCAACCTTCGGAGCGGCCACGAGTCCAGAGGAGGGGAGCTGAAGTAGGACCCGGTGCCGCCTCCTCACCGCTCTGTGCCCCCAGGGTCCCGCCACCGTCCGTCTTCAGACCCCTTGTCCCCTGTGGAGGAGGGTGAGAGAGGGCTGGGGTGCTAGGACCCAGACTCGGTCCTAGGCCCTGCGGAGGAGGGCGCCGAATTTTTGGGACGCCAAAGCCACCGGGGTCCTCGTCACACGGCCGGAGCCCAGTGACGAGGGATTTCGCGAGGCGTCGCCGCTTGGGTCGTCGCGTCGGACCCCTGGTAGGGGCGATCGTCTCCCCGGGCCGTCTTCCAGCCCCTCGCCCCTCCGGAGGGTGCCTCGTGCGCACAGCCCCAGCAACACCTAACCCGCCGGCCCAGTGGTTGAGGTGAGGCAGCCATCGCCCTTCGCTCGACGCGGTCAAAGCGGCGACACCAACGGCAGCGACGGAGATAAGCCGGCGGCCACTGTAACCCTCCTCTGGCGACCCTTTCCCGGCTCCTCCTCCTCCTCCTCCTCCACGTCCCTCCCCACCCCGCCCCCCGTCTTTCATCGCCAACACGGTCCCCCGCACACTCGGCGGCCTCTCCGCCGGCGCGGCCGCTATTGAAGAGGGCCCGCGCGCGCCGGCCACTCCCTCGACCCTCGCGCCGCCCTGGCCCTCGGGCTCCCTCCGCGCCCTCGGAGCCCTCGGCGGCGGGCGCGGGACGCGGGACGCGGCGGCGCGGAGGCCGAGCGAAGGAGGGCCAAGGGTCGGGGCCCACGACTCCGAGGCCAGATATTTATCGTCCAATGACGAGGACGAGCCGCGAGTGTCCGAGTGGTCGCTTGCGGCCTTTCAGTCTGATTTTCACAGACGGCGACGACGACGGCGACGGCGGGGGGCGAGGCGGAGGCCCTCTCCATTAATGGGCGGCCCCGGGGCTCCTGGGCCACCCCCGCAACCGCCCCACCCGACCCACTGCCACCCCCTAGCCCCACCCCCTGCAACCTCGCCCAGAGTGACTCTCGCGCCCCCGTGCAGGACCGACCCCACGCCCCACGCCCCCCGTCTCGAACAGACAGACCGTAGTTCAAAGAGTCGGACCGCCGGGGCTATCGGGGTAGGTCTCGGAGCTAGGACTCCCCACACCACACGACACGCCCGACTGGACCCGACGGCCCCATGGGGACTGTCGGCGCCTGGGAGACCGGACCTCGGGGAACCGGCCCGGCGCGCGGCCAGGTCCCAGTCGCAGGGGGGGAGTGGGAGCGAGAGACCCGGGACGCGATTGAGCCTCGAGAGTCTCGAGTGACTGGAAGGTTCCGACGCGGGTGGGAGCGCCAGGAAAACTGCTCCGACGCCCGCGGGCCCCCTGCGCGAGAGTCGGGGTAGGGCCGCCGATTCGACGGCGGCGGCGGGCGGATCCCTCTTCAGCAGAAGTTCCGTTCCCGTCCCCCACCCTCCACCCTCATTTCTAGTAACTAGGACCCCAGAGCCAACGGGGTTCAAAACAAAAAAAGGATTTCCGGGGAGAACTGGGGGAACTCGGGGGGTACTGGTGGGGGTAGGGTGAGGTTCTTTGAGTTAAGACCGTTTCTTCGGGCCCCATGTAGAGAAGAACCGGTGGTTCGTAGAGAACTCTCCAGAGTTCTTTTCCCAATCTTTCGCTCCCGTCACCGACCTCCCGCCCCCCAACACCAGCACCACCCCTCGACACCCCCCGCCCGTCCCTTCTTACCAACCAACCGCAGACCTTTGACGCGACGTCTCAGGTGCCCGCGCGACCGTGGAGACCGTCTCTCCCGGTACGGCCCTTACGATCCTCGGTCCCCGACCAAGGACTTGCCTGATAGCCCAAACGTCGACCCTGATTCTAGTCTTTCGACCTCGAGGTCCATGGACGAAACCGGAGAGGGCTACGGAGACTTTAGAGGGAAAGTCCTCCACCAAAGACGGGAATGCGACACCTCTCCGTGACCGTCAATGACAGACCCCTGTTCTCCAAATACTCCCACTCCTATACGTATAACTAATCTAACAACGACGACGACGACGACGACGGGGTTTGAATTTTTGGACCCTCCGAAAAAGATAATGAGAACAGAATTACTACGTCTAAGTGAAACGGACAGAGGGGGATTGGGGACGTCGGCTTCGCTTCAAAGGAGGGAGAAAGTCTCCACATAAGACACTCCAGTAATGTAATATAATACTGAAGAGAGGTCCACAATTTTGGACCTCTCTTCCACAACGTATAGAGGAAGGAGACCACTATCTTGAACAAACATTTCCACACCGAGATATTTGATTCACTTTTCGACCGTCCGTCCCCTCAGCTAACAGGAGAAGTGGAGTTCTTCCCGTGATCCATCGAACAAACATTCGTATCCTAATGTAAAGTTTCTGGGACGAACATTATCCCTAAAAGAATTACCTAGGACCTTGTCATTATCATCATTAGACAGACACGATTTCGCCCGTATCTTCCACGTTCCTTGGTGGTTCTCCCGTCGACCGATCATTCATTTTTGTCCTGACCCATTCACCCGTAACGGAATGAATTATCTGTTTCTTTACGTAATGGAACACAAAGAAACACCACATGAGGTCATTCCATTTCGTAACTACATTTTAATCTCATTTACTAGTTACCGAAGGACTATCCATGAACTCGTGATTTTTGACTTGGAGAACCTAGACATCATTACATGTTACGGTGACGTTACCTTATGAAAAAGTCCCATAAAGAAATTTTACACTAAATCTTGTAACAGGAACTTTCCAATACTTGACACGTACCCTTCTCCCAGATCTAGGAATCACAAGCCTTATGATGCACGACTAACTTTATGACGAGAATAAAAACTTCTAATAAGAGACACTAATCCGTTTAGTTATGAATAAACACTATTTAATTACTGGTCAATTCTACATGTATAAATATTGAGACAAAACGAAACCTAAGAAACTATTTCATATTCTTTTTGGTTTCTCTGGTTCAAATCAGAACAAGAAGGTCGATAAATTCCTTTGTGTACCAGTTTCAATATCCGTCTTTCATGAAAGATACAACCCAAACTCGAAGTGAAACCCCTACATTAAACTGACTTACTGAAGTATAGAGTCTTCTCAAAACAGTTTTATGAGTATTGTGTCTGAGTAGTCAATTTAAACTAATATTTTATTACGATAATATAAACTCAACACACTTTACCTTTTTAGTAATTCGAATCTCTTTTCGGTCTATAAACAAGATTTAACACGTTTACCTTTCATTAAGTAAAGGAAAGACTCTGGACCCTCAAAGAAGATCATGTTCATTATAATTAGGGGTGTACCACTGTCTTCATTGAAAGTGATGAAATTCTGTTTTAGGTTCTCTCACTAAGAGGATTTCTGTTTCTTTTTTCACGGCTGACTAGAACATAGAGAATCGTTGACTTATCTACAGTCAATAGTCCACTGTAGACTCTTATGTTTCAATTTTTTTAATACTCTATTAATCACTCACTTTACGAATGACTTATAGATAATATAAAAGATTAAACTATCACGTTTTAGGGGACGGTCATGATTATAATATATATGTTTATAGTATTAAAAACATTAGACACACCTCATTTAAGAACAGAAAGTATTGGTACCCTTAAAATTATCGATCTTTACACGGTAAAATTTATTAGAGTTCAAATTATAATTATAAGTGAATAAACTTTCGACATGAACAGAGAAGACATAAGGTATGGAATGAAAAAGTTACACAGGATAAATAGAAAGACTTCGGGGTCCCCTACACAAAATATCTGTAAAACTATGATGAAAAATTATAACTCAATCCTTAGAAACTAATACCTCGAGAAATCCTGTGTATTTATATACGTCAAAGTATAAGTCCGATTATTTACTACGATAGTCTGTTTATTAAAGTCAAATTTGTAAATAAAAGTCCGTTTAGGTTTACTACGATACTACCGTAAGAACTTACGTTCTACGTGTATCGAAAATAAAAGATTTTACGTCATACATACGTGGATTTTTGTGTAATTCTATTCCCTCTTTTAAAATTCCTTAGAAGTCTCAGAGTCCATATTAACAGTAAACCTAATTCTGAACAATCATACAAAGGTACTGGAACACCCGGATCGTCCTTGCAAAATTTTATGGACACTTCAAAGTAATAAATTGATAGAACAAACACATGGACGTAGAGGACACCTTAAAAGGAATGTATTCCGTGTTAACATTAACGACAGAATGGAGGATCTTCATCGAACAGTATGTACCATATGGTGTTCCGGGTCCTAATAGGTCATCAACTTTGAAGTCTGAAACAAAAAAGGTTGACTAACATTAAAATGACTTGTGACTGTCTATATTGGGGTCGTATCATACTTCTCAACTTAAAGTTACATTTTACTCAAGAACTTAGTACAAAAGGTTTGACTCAAAGAATTTAACGTTATAAAACTCATTTAAGACAGAGGACGTAACCGTCGGTACGGACGATCCACAGGAATGACACGCCATCTCCGGAGTTTTATCTGGGGTTTTATCTGGAGTTTTATCTGATTCACCTTGTCTGAACCGTCGTAAATAAACCAATTCGACTAATTTCCTTCAACACTCTTCAACAGATCTAGTACACCGAAACTAGTCTCTAAGGAAACCCTTAATAGATTTAATTACTGAAGTTCTCCAACCTCCGTTCCTCTTGAAGAGGAGACAAGGGGGAGGGGACGGAGGGAGGGAGAGAGGGAAACGAAGGAAGGGAGAGAAAGACAGAAGGAACGAAGGAAAGGAAGAGAAAGAAAGGAAGGGGGACAAGTAAACAAAGAATGGAAAGAAGGACAGAAATGGCCGGGAAGACCAACAATTGTACTTCGAGACGTCGTCCGGAGACAACTTTAATGACTCGAGACACGAGATAAAAGTTGCAAAGGTTCTTACCTCTTCAAGGACCCTATATGTCCGTTCGGGATTATGAGTGAGACTAAAACTCACTAGTCTCATTGTTGTTGTTACTTTTTTCGAAGGGGTCTAGTTGTATTTTATATCAAGAAATTTTACAAGTATACTCAACAATATTATGTCGGTAACAAATATCTACTATTCATGAAATTTTTCTCTTGGACTCTAAAAAGACCCAGAGTTTTCTCTGAAACTAAAAAAAAATTCATTTCGTCGTTACTAAATTTCCCTTAGGAGACTCGTAAAAAGCGATGTTACTTGTTCACTGTCTTTACACTCAGAAAATGGAAAGTGGAATCAAGAATTCTATTCGTCAATGTCACGTAATTCATCTGGTTTGACCCCCGATGGTAACATTTCGTTTATTTTACATGAGGAAATTGGTATCGGTTCAAGAGATATCGTTGGGAAAGAAATTAGGTCAGACAGTGTACAAAGAGCAAAGTAAAAGAACGCAGAAATGAGAATATCAGTTTTCTAGTCTCTGTCCAAACTCGTTAATCGTGTTGACTTGGTGTTTTTAATAAGTGACGACACTTTTATTTCATATTGATTTTTGGTCGCTGTAGAATTTGACTTTACTATTGGGTAACTACTCCCTCAGATACTGGAATTCTTTCGAATTTTCATAGTAAGCACTAATAAATTGTAGTATATTTCGGGAAAACTCACAAAAGTATACGGTTTGAACGATCTATTGGTGTATAAGGTGAAACTCATGACCACATATAGCGTAAGTATTATCTTATCCAATGTATGAACTACGTATCATAATTGTTCATTGGAAAATTTTTAAAGTACAGAAGTAATTGTTTTAGGTATTGAAAAATATAAATGATTAGATTATTTTAGAAAAAACTGGATTTAAATACTCTGTCACTACTAAAATACCATACACATTAAAGTAAAGAGGGATTATCGGAAGAAGGAAAATCGTTAATACTTATTCATACAAGATCTCGACAAAAAAACCTATTCAAACGAAATTTTATTTTGTAAAGGCGAAAAGTCTTCCGCAGGTAAACCTCTCCTCTGTCAATGGTGATCCACCGTGATACGTTACGAATCATCGATACTCAGGAAAATAATTATTAACGTTATATAAATAATAATTTCGAAAAGAAAATGTGTCTTAAATAAATATAGTACTCGTTCAATTACTTTAATTTTAGTTGTCCGTCGACTTAGAAATCGTCATCGTCATATAAATCTTCTAGATAACAAACATTATCAAATTTCTAAACTAACATCATAAATTGTGTGAGACGAAAATACACTCCAGACGAATACACTCCGTAACGATCCTCAATTAACTGGATTTACACGGTCTTAAGACGAATACCGGCCCATTTTCTTTCCCTTTTTCTTCTAATTCACTTGTGCTATCTTTGGGTGGGGACCGTTTACCAGTAAGATTTTGTCTGCAACATAATTGGTAAACGTAATTAGAATTAGGAGAGTAATTTGTCCGACTCGTCTTGAAAAAAGATTCACAACTTCCGACATTAACAAGTAAAAGAGCCAGAATAACGGAAACCCTGTTACGTCTTTTCTTTTTTTTTTCCACGTCTATCAGAGTGACTGTGAAACCGTCAAGGGATTACAGGAGATATTATCACTACCGGACCGGTGGTGTCACTGGTTTGACCTAATCGGTACATCGTCACATTAAATGAAATAACACTGTCGACTTTAAATAGGTCGGGTGAAGAACCAATTAGACCTACAGCCGTAGGGAAAGAAACCGACTTACTAATTTAGTACCTGGTCCCGTCTTAATTTTAAATAAGGTAGTAGACACGTGGCCTTCCCCTGGATACGTAACCTATTGATGGACTAAGCTTGGAGAAGTTCTAGTTATACCATCCATAAAGTCGGTACAAACAACCTGCGTCGTCAACACCCTTACCTTTGGTTCCCTGTTTGACTAGGTGCATTTCACTGCATTAATTCTTTATTATGAAGAAACTCTCGTAAAATGATACATTTTATAATTTGTATCATTTTTTTTCTCATGGTACTCGAGAATGCAAGGGTAGTCGGTCGAAGTTGTTAACAGTTTAGTGCCGGTAAGCACAAAGTAGATGTTATTAGAGTGAGTGAAAAGGAGAGGGACGTCAAAAACCTTCGTTTAGAATCTTCAAAATAATTTCTTTTATATGAACACTTCGTCAATAAATGTTTTTATCCATAGTGTACTTCCCGCTAAAATTTTTTAATGACTTCATTCTTGCGATGTATAAAGTGGAATTTTTTAATGCTTAGAGCCGTACTCTATTTACTACGTGTTTAATATTTAAACAAAGTCCTTTTATACCGTCTGACTTAGTAATTCCTTATCTAAAGTTGAATCCAAGAACCAGTATAAAAAAATTAGTTGTCACCACACGTTATCCCTGAAGGGACCACCAAGTCACCAATTCTTAGACGGACGGACAGGTCCCCTGTGTCTAAACTAGGGACCGGAACCTTCTAAAGTGTACGGAACCCTGTTCATTCGGTCACGAGGTGTTTCTGGCTCGACGTAGGTCGTTGCTTCTGGATCACGTCGGTTTTTACTTATGTATTTCTATGCAAAAAATTTTCGTATGACAGTACATTCGTAACTTAGCGGTCAGGTACAGACTGCATCCCACGTCGTACGAACCCCGACCACGTACCCCTACTGGGTCTCTCTACAACACCCCTCCCTCCACCCTCCCCCCAAGTACAAACCCTTGCGTACATTCTTAATTTCTAAAATTTTAAATTTTTTATTTATTTTTTTATTTTCGTAAGTCATTACAAGGAATCCATCCATCCATCGACAATCATACACGAACTATTTGGTTTCTGACGCAATCCGAACAATCTAATTTTGGTTATAACTGACAGACATATGGAACAGTAGTGTCAAAAGAATACATTCTAAAATGAAGATTTCTCGTCTCTCACATCTATGTCGTCTGGGAACCGTACATTCTTAAATCGAACGTACTCAGTTCTAAAATGGTAGACACACTTGAATGACTTTAATGAATGTGCATGATTAGATATCAAGACGACTTCACACTTAAACTTAGTGTACCAGGACCTTTGACTAGAAAGTCACTTAGGTCGGTTACCGGGTCGTCAGTATTGAGGTCCAGTGATTTACCAGATCGACTGTACCGTCAAGTGAAAGATCTTGATTAATGGGGACCACTCATACAAATTCCTAAACCGTTAGACTCTTTAACAAACCAAGGGGGGAAACTTTTATAGTACTTAGAGAATTTTATATGGACAACTTAAAACACAACTCAACTTTAAAATTTACTTATCCTAAAGAAGTCTAAAGTTTTTTTAACTGTTGTTGGTAATACACATTTAGAAACACTATAATACATTCTCTTTTATATTAAGGTACCATCTCTTTTGTTCATCAAACATAGATTTCGTAAATACGGTACGGTATAAAAAGTATACATATTTAATATATCCGTTTTTCGGGGACATATTAAAAGAATTATGATTCTGTGTATTAAAAAAACCGACAAAACTTTAAATGATATTACAAAAGAAAGGACCCGCCACAAAATTTCTGACGGAGGGTTAAATAAGTACGATAAGTATAAGACTAAAGTGTAAAATACAAAACCCACCCTCACTTCTTACCATGTATGAGTCTTATCACATTGTTCTTTATTAACTCGGTCAACCGAAGGTCAACTAAAGAAAGAAAAAAAGGATGAGAAAGGGGGGGCGGAGGACGGGGTATAATATTTACATTATCGAGAGATAACCCCCTTTTTTCTACCGTTCATCTCTTCTAAGAATTCTCCGTCTTTTTTTTAGTGACTTCCTGTATAACAATCGTAAAATAGCATAAACAAGGATCTTAGGACACTAAGATCTTAAAACAGTAAGATGTTTTCAACTCTAATATCATACACGTACACACACACACACTCTTACAGAAGACTGAACAAGGTGAATCTTAAGACAACAAGTTAAGTCACATCTTAACTAACTCGTGGAGGACACAGGACCCGAAGTGTCCACCACGATTACTATTTCTTGGACGGACGGTCACGTCCTCTGTACTCTCTACACCCAAACTAGGGACCCAGTCCTTCTACGGGACCTCCTCCTGTACCGTTGAGTGAGGTCATAAGAACAGACCTCTTAGGACACCTGTCTCCTCGGACCGTCTGATGTCAGGAATCCCAGCGTTTCTCAACCCTGTACTGACTTCGCTGAATCGTACGCACGTGAAGATACACGATCCATGATACGATTCGAGATAAAACCGAATGTCGTTACTTACTTTTTCTTTTAGTCGGATATTTGTGAAGAGATTGGAGAAAAAATTAATTTTAAAACCACTAATAAATCAACGATAAACTACCAATCCGTATGTTTAGTGTGAGTAATCGATAAAGATGTTGAAACTGAAGATGTGATAACCGTAAAAAAAAGGAAATTGTGTGACACTATTTAGAAAAGGTATACTGGAGTAAAAGATTATAGGGAACAGGTAGTAAAATGACAAAAGAATCCCTACTAAGGATCTTTATTACATGACCTATTTTCATACTTGGAAAGTTTTTAAGGAGTATGTATAACGGTTTGACGTAAAAAAAGTTTCTGACGTGGACAAAGTAAGAGGGACCTTCATGTTATCAGTGTCGAGGTAGGAGTGGCCGTAACTCCCTATACTAATAAAAAATAATTCAAACAATAAACCTCACTCCTTCTGTTAACATTGTTATAGTTTGTCTTGTTCTTGTGAATAACACGTGGAACATATCCGGTAAGTAGCGTATTCTTGAACTAGATATAATCGAGTAAATTAGAAACGTTATCGATAATTCTCCTCCTGAGATAATGGTAGGGTAAAATTTTCAATCCTTGAATGAAAAAACTCACCAATTCACTGAAGAGGTTTCAGTGTATTGACATTCACGAACTTAACCTAGAACCTGGTTCTGACTAAAATGACATTTCGGATCCGAAATTTCATGACGTAAGAAGGTGATAACAAAAAAAATTCACTACGACTTGTATTAAAACAAAGTTTCTAGGTTGAAAATTTTAAATTAAACTAAATAAATAAAATGTACATCAACTAAATGTTACACAATCAAAGTCCATATGTCGTTCCGCTAAGTATATATATATATATGTGTGTGTGTGTGTACATATAGGAAAAAGTATAAGAAAGGATAATGTCCAATAATGTTCTATCACTTATATCACGATATAAGATATCTCGATATCTTATATTACATATATCACACGATATATGTGATCCAGGAACAACAAACTCCGACTCGTAAAAACTTTACGAATAAAAATAAACATGAAAGTTATAATTAAATATAAAAGAGGACAAACGTATAACCCTGGAACTAAAAGAAAATTAGTTAAAATCACCAAAAAATACTATGACATAAAATCGTAAACAATAGACATAACGAAAAGGAAGAATATAAAAAATTGTATACTTTCAACTTTTATACATCGAACTTACCGTATAAAGAAGGTAACTAAAAAAAAAAAATGAATCTGTTATGAAAGAGTAAATATTTTGTCTAACTGTAAATGGATTTAATAAGAAGGGAATTAAACCTTCACCTAACGGTAAAGGAGGACGTCCCCTAGAAGGGTCGGGTCCCTATCTTGGGTGTAGAGAACACAGAGAACGTAACCGTCCACCTAAGAAATGGTGACACGGTGGACCCTTAGGGATTCTCGACATGATCTGTAGTCAGTGAAACATGTTCATAAAATAACAAAGTTCTAAGGAAGAAGTTTTACTGGTCCCTCAATCCGTTATACATGACACATGGCACCCGGGTGAACTCGAAACGAGGAAGGACAAGTCACAAACCGAATTGCCGTAGAGTAACAGGTCCTTTCCCTCCCCGTGCACTCCGAACTTTCGAAGGGAAAGGGTACTGACCCGATATTGGAAAGAGATCTGCATAAAATTAAAATTTAATCAAAGAATTTAATGGGATTCTTCTATGTAAGTCCCATTTAAAAATTTCGTAGTTTTACGTCATCAAGTCGAGTGGTTCCTCAATAGTATTTTAACAAGTTTTCATCATATATATACTATAGAACATATAGTTTTTTATGTTAGGTCGTTTGTAACGAGTCAAACTATAAACCAAAGGTCAACAGTTTCGACCAATTTCATGGAGGTTCTAGTAGTCAAAACCGTGTAATATTACGTAACTGTCCCAAACCATTGATCGGACTCAACGTCGAATAAACAAATTCAGACATGAGGTCACTATATATATATATATATATAAAAATTCACTTACAGTTCTTTTTAAACGTATATGTGTTAATCAAAGACAGAAAAATTTTACGATGTATCGATATATGAGGTCGACAGAAGGTGACTGGGACCATATATTTTGTTAAACGTATAACCTTAGTACGTCTTCTCTTTCGGAACGAAAATACTTGTACTCAGGAGGTCCAAAAGAACTTCGGTTCTGAACAAATAGAGTCCGATTCCTGTCCTCCACGTCGTATGCACCCAAGTCAGGGACCCAACCCTTCTAGGGGATCTCCTCCTTTACCGTTAGGTGAGGTCATAAGGATGGTCCTTTCAGAGTACCTGCCTCTTCGGAACACCCAGTGTCAGGTTCCCCAACGTTTCTCGCAAACTCATACGTGTCACTTGGGGTGTAGACAACCACGGGACAGAGTCCTTCGACGTCTGTCTGTTCCCCCTCTTCATAACACACACACCCTCCCACAGAAATCGGGACGAGTAGGTATGGAGACTAAGGTCAATATAATAAAAGTTACCATTAATAAGACGTGTCACTGGACACGCGCAGTCAATGTAAATTCAATGTCTGTGACCCAACACCATTCTTGATGCAAGTAGAGACACAAATTTTGATATCCCTGAAGAGATACCTACACAGTGATTCAGTCTAAGATCATTGTAAATAAAAGGTAAAGTATCTGATCTAGTAACTCGAGTTGTTGTTTATTTTTGTTCACTTTCATAAAGAATACTAAACGAAGACAATTCTAAAAGACTAAAGGTACGAATCCAAAGATATAAAGAAAAGTCAACTTACGAACTTCGTTACTACGTGAGCGTCACTCCTGTTAGGAGAGTCTCGGAGTCCTGTCAGAAAGAGGGTGCCCAAATTTAAAGGGACAGTTTTAAAGAGTCCATTACCCTATGACTCCTCTTCACACACACACACTCTCTCTTTTTCTAACTGGTCACATCTGTCCCGTCCCGTTTGTGTGATGTTACCCCTAGTATTTAGTGCACTGTGAACTGAACCCTAAGGTTGGGAATATCTGGATATAGAGGTATCATAAAAGACGTAGATCGTATATTTGTAATTAGTATTAAATTTTTACTGAAATTTCTCAGTGACTTTTGATGAAAGAATCATATTCTTTAATGGAAATCAACTTGATAAAGGTACGTGGTAAAATCTACTGGTTCCAAAATAAATAAATAAATTTCATATTTCACACAATTAAAGACGATATCACGTTCCACTAGGTCCATATGTATATATGCAACAACAAATCAGAGATCCAGTACAGGCTGAGAGACACTGACGTACCTGAGGACGGTCCGAGGAGAGAGGTACCCTAATGACCTTACCCAACGGTAAAGGAAGAGACCTCCTAGAAGGACTGGGTCCCTAACTTGAGTTCAGAGGACGTAACTTTTCGTCTAAGAAATGGTGACTCGGTGGTCCCTTCGGGGTATGTATATGAATATATATAAGTAAAATTTTTATCAGAAAGGTAATACCAAATAATATCCTATAACTCACATCAAGGGACAGGACATGTCATCCTGGAACAATAAATAGGTAAGACGTTCCTCTAGTTTGGGTACATAGGATTTCCTTTAGTCAGGACTTATAAGTGACCTTCCTGAATACGACTTCGACTTTGAGGTTATTAAACCGGTAGATTACACTTCTTGACTGAGAAACTTTTTCTGGAACTACGACCCTTTCTGACTTCCGTCCTCCTTTTCCCCTACTGTCTCCTACTCTACCAACCTACCGTAGTGACTGAACTACATGTACTAAAACTCGTTCGAGACCCTTAACTACTACCTGTCCCTTCGGACCATACGACGTCAACGTTCCTCGACCTGTATTGACTCGTTGACTTGACTTGATAAAATTATCGAATGTAGACAGTTGGGGTTGGAGGGCGAATAGGGAGGGGGTTGGAGGGCGGGAAACAGTTGGGGTTCAGACAACAGATACTCCCACTGATTACAAAACTAAACGAATCTGGTTACACACAAAGTCACGTCCTTAGACTTCTCTGGACCCGTTCACCTGACTAACAAACGGAATAACAGTGTTTTCAAATTTTTCATATCTCTCTAATTATCCATCTTCAAAAGTTTATTAGACAACATGAGTCATCTTTCCTCTCTCGAAAACCATGTATTTTCAAAATGAACTTGTAAGATGCTTATTATTAGTGAGGTCTCTTCCATGTTTTAGATCTGAGTCCAACAAGAAACGACCGTCTTCGACTCAAAAAAAATTTTAAATACATGAATAAATAAGTATTAAATAAGGAACTTATGAACGTTTTTACTAAACTCTACCAAATGTCATTTTGGTGTATATTTTTATGACTCAAAAATGTCATCAAGTTATGATTACATTTTCTGTACAAAACCTTGAACCGAATTTCATGATACGGAATGTTTAATTTAAACTCCTATACTCATGATTGGTCATGTCCTAGACTCCACGACATCCGTCTTTGTGTAACCTTATAAATTTTAGTGATGGTTCAGGGTGCTAAAACCTATGTTTACATTGTCAACGAACTACACTATCCCAAAGGTAGTCTGACAGACCCACTTGATAGTACCCATCCTGGGCTATCTGTCCTTAAGACCCGGGTGGTTTGTTCCGACCACCGAAAGAAAGTATCCACACAAAAACAAAGACAGAAGTGTACAAGATCGAAATCGATGCAGATTTCTATGCACAACGAAACTTTTATGACAAGTCAAGTCAGCGAGTCAGTACAGACTGAGAAACGCTGGGGTACTTGGCGTAGTGAGGTCCGGAGGGACAGGTAGTGGTTGAGGGCCTCAAGTGGGTTTGGGTACAGGTAGCTCAACCACTACGGTAAGTTGGTAGAGTAGGAGACAGCGGGGAAAGAGGAAGACGGGAGTTAGAAAGGGTCGTAGTCCCAGAAAAGTTTACTCAGTCGAGAAGCGTAGTCCACCGGTTTCATAACCTCAAAGTCGAAGTCGTAGTCAGGAAGGTTACTTGTGAGTCCTGACTAGAGGAAATCCTACCTGACCAACCTAGAGAAACGTCAGGTTTCCTGAGAGTTCTCAGAAGAGGTCGTGGTGTCAAGTTTTCGTAGTTAAGAAGTCGATTTCATAAAATTTTACGACAATTTATTTCTGGATGACATTCGGAAACAAGGAGGTTTTTATCTGATGTCACTAAAACTATTTCAGTAACATTGGAAACACTCGACTAAAAGAGTAGACAATTCATATCTATCATTATTAATAGAGTGTCTAAAAATTTAATTCATCCTAACATACGTTTTTGATATTTAATATTAAATATTTTATGTGAATGTTTTCGTACCACAATTCACATGACTGTTGGTGATTACCTTAAAGCTAATGAGTCTTACTAGTAGACCCTGATTCAATGTCGAATTGGACATTAGTTCTTTTGATACATCGAAGTGTCAAGTGCGACTACTTAAAATTAGGTATCGGAGGAATAGATATTTGACTAAGTAATTGTGGGTGGAATATTTCTACAAACCTCTTCCTTTACCGTTGGGTGAGGTCATAAGAGCAGGCTTTTTAAGGTACCTATCTCCTCGGACCGCCCAATATCAGGCACCCCAGCGTTTCTCAGTCTATGTTGACTCACTGACTATATGTGTGTGTGTGTGTGTGTGTGTGTGTGTGTTTCTACAATACTCCTAATTTATGTCATTCTTATTTATTTTCGTGTGGCACAGTCCGGTATTACTCATCGTTTAGAAGTTTAATAAAATAATGATATTAATTATGGAAAATAAAATATACTTACTTACTCCTTACGGATGTAATATCAAGAGATTGTAACATAAAAGATTTCAAAAATGTCAATTTAAAATTTACTTTAGGATCACATATTTCATCTATATTTTATAAAACAATCATATCTACATAAAACACTCTAGTGTAAGATTTTTATACGATTACCTGTTCTAGCTAGTCACTTTTGTTCCGTCAAGGAAACACCTTACGTTTAACGAATTTAGATCCGAATATCTATGATCAACGTGTTAATATGACTGAGGTAGAACTTTAAATAAAAAATGGACAAAAGAGAAATATAAAACCACGGAAACTAAAACCAAATAAACCACTAACATAAGACACAGACTAAAAATATGTCAAAGAAGGAGATCTAATATTTAAATAGTTCTTACCCCTCATAGAATTCAAATAGAAAACCTGGGTCATGGGTTATCTTACGTGGTGTGTACCATCCAGAGTTTTTGTAAAACACCTACTTACTTATTAGTCGTCTCAACCCGAATAAAATCGACCTTTTCCGGAACACAAAAATTTCCACAATCCCATACTTTTCCCTTCCTTTCCTTTATTATGTTACTGATTAGATTTTTATTACGGAAAAAAAATTTTTTTTTATTAAGGAAGAACTACTTCCAGAGTTTCTTGAACCACTCAGTTCAAGAACGATGTGATCCTTCTGAGACCGGAAACTTTCGATACACACATACATACGCATACACAAGAGGAAGTACGTACACCCGAATACTCTCATCTACTCCCTGTCTCACCTCCTTTCCTTCCCGCTACTGTAAACACGTCTCGGGTGGTATTTGGTCCGTGAGCGGTTCGTGTGACGGAACTTATAATAGACAAGAATCCTTAAAAACGACGTAGTCCTGGACGATTTCATGTGGGTCCTTTTACAACTAGTATGAAACTGTCCATCTGACACCCTTTGTTAATGTTTGATAAACAACTTGACACCCCAGTTGACACATAAAAAACTCCGTTTCATTAAACATCTCAAGAAATAGTGGGAACAGAATAGGTACTCTTGGTCGTTCTTTTCCAACTTGATTTAACCTTGTTTTATTTAGGAGTACCCTTGAGTGCATAAAGGAGATAGGACTATTTTGATTATTAGTGACCGGAAATAACTTATGACACTCACAAAATGAATGTAATTGAGAAAGTGTAGGGTGTTAACAGACTCGATCCGTGACTACAATGGGGGTAAAATGTCCACTTTTACCACTCCGGTCTCTCCTTTCCCTAGTTTGTACGAACGTCAGCAAGTAACTCCTTTACCATCTGGGTCTTAAGACTCGTTTAAGGAATTCGTAGGTGGGGAGTCCTGGCATGATAGACTAAGAAACTTATAGTTGACGTCGTCATTCTCCTTCGGACTACAAGAAAGGTCAAGGTACAGGCTCAAGAAGTCAAGACGAAGTCAACTATCCTGTCCTTTTACGTGGGAACTCGGCACCACGGTCCTCGTCCCGTATGAGAGGAACAACACCAGTCCTTACCGGTCCCACTAACAAGGTCTGGACCTTCTCCCTTCGACCGATTTTTGTTACATCCATAGAAGTGACCTCTATAGAAGTTCCTAGGAAGAGAAACGGTAAGCAAAGAAGTTTAACCCCTTTTATCACTAATACGATCCGAGGAGACAGGTACCCTAAGAGGTCCGTTCTTATGATCTTACTCAACGGTAAGAGAAAAGGTCCCCTTGAAGGGTTGGATCCCTAACTTGGACCCATAGGACGTAACGTCCGTCTAAGAAATGACAGACTCGGTGATCCCTTCGGGTTAAATCAAGACCAACCTAGGTAAACAACAAGTATACAACACGACACGATAAGACACACTGGAACACCTGGATCGGGTGGACCCAGGAAACAGGTACCCTAAGAGGTCCGTTCTTATGATCTCACCCAAAGGTACGGGAGGACGTCCCATAGGAGGGTTGGGTCCCTAACTTGGACACAGAGAATGCAGAGGACCGTCCACCCAAGAAATGGTGATCTCAATGGACCCTTCGGGAACAACTCACACACACATAATATATATATTATGTGTGTGTGTGTGTGTGTGTGTGTGTGTGTGTGTGATGGATCTCTACGATATTACTAATACTCGTATTTCAACGAGTCACTAACCTTTGGAAATTAGTATGTGAAACTTATAAGATCAGTTGTAAAAACACCGGACTTTTTGTAGGATCCACCTTCCCCTGTAAACGACACAAAAAGTACTCTCGACACCGTAGGTCAGACGAAGTAAATGTACCAGTGAAATACACGAGACTCGTGTGAATTCTTAAAATGGCCAGTGACTTATAAGAGATTCTTGTAGAGGGTACACATCTTTAGTCACAAGTGGAGACATTTTAGACGACCACTTTCGGGAGAAACCTTCGACCGTCGAGTTCCATCTTTTTGGTGACGTACCCGACCTAACGAAAAGGGAGGACGACAGAATCTTCTATATAGAACTCGTGCTTTACATAAAATAAAAATCCCTCCTAAACAAATGTGGCATACCACGGTTACGACGATTCCAAATAAACACGGTGCCGACGCATATCATGTCTATGACCCCCTGAAAAAGACATGACATTCTTGTTAAATAACCTTCTTTTACTCGTGAGGAACCCACTGTCGAGAAGTAATTCTATTTGTGCGTAATTTAGAGTCAGGTACTTCTTAGAATACAAAGAATTGCCTTCCACCACAACGCTCCGTCGCAACGTACTGGTAACGTCTTAATAAACGACCAGAGGTACCCCGCCGAGTAAGCGACTAGTGGGTTGTATCTCCGAATTAGAACCCTTCTCCCTTTTATACACAAACCACTTTAACCACAAAAGTCGGCCTAGCATTAAGTAACTTTCGTACTCCCCTAGACGCACTCGGTACAAGAACTCTACTTACCCCTCGCTCTTCAGAAAGAAGTGGGAATACTTAGGAACATCTTCTGTAAATGTCTCTTTAATGACCTCGACGCGGGGGCACCCCCTCTAATTACAAAATTATACGTTTTCGTCTGTTGAGAGTTAAGGAAATGCGGTACCGTGAACCTCGACGTACCAGAATGACGAAATAAAAAGGGAATTTCGAGCACACGGACTTGTGAAAGCATCTGAGTTTATCTCGGCGATTACGGTTCAGTATCGGAACCAGATCTGAACTCCTGAGACGAGGTACCGTGGTGGTTCGATAAACACTGGAGCGAGACCACCTTATTTAGAGACTTCCATGACTCTAAAAGAACGAGTAGGTAAACTTAAATGATGAGCTAAATGGTCGTAGTCTCAATCCGTGACCTTTTACTCAATCCGTGGGAATCCCTTCCCACACAAAGATCCGAGAAAATGGTGATTAAAGGTCATTCTCCTTTTCGGTTTCTTTCGCACTGGACATTATTGAGTGGTGGATAGATGACATGAGAACGTAGAATGGTGGGAAGAAAGGAAAAAGGACGGACCGATTCGATTTGTGGTGTGGAGACGTGAGTTAGGACAAAGAAAGACTTTAGAGTCCCGAGAGACGAACCGGTAGTAAAGAATAGAGGACATAAAAACGAAGTGTCTGAGGAAGGTCAATCGTCACTTGTGTGTGTTCTAAAAGTGCACAATCTTTCTTATCTTGTAACGTTAAAGGAGTCTGTACCCATCTGGATCTCTGACAGTGTGTCATATTTCATTCAGTCTTTCTCTTTTTGTTTATGTATTATAACGAATATACAACTTAGATCTTTTTGCCATATCTACTCAAATAAACTTTTCGTCTGTATCTCTGTGTCTATGTCTCTTGTTTACTTCCCTATAGTTCCACCCATTTCTCCTCCCTAACCTCCTTAACCTTCTAGCCCTGATTGTGTTTGTGATAACTGTGATACATATTTTCTCTATTGATTACTCTTGCCAAAACACGCCGTGTCCCCCGAGAGGAGTCACGAGACACTACTGGATTGACCCTTCCTTTAGGTTTTTTCTCCCCTACACACACATGTATCTCGACTAAGTGCAACGGTATGTTGTCTTTGATTGTGTCGTAAAATTGCGTTGATGCAAGGTTATTTTTAGGTTTTTATTCGATCTTGTGGGAAGAGATGACACACAGGACGGGGTCGATACGAGTAAAGAGAAGGTACTCTCTCGGTTCGTAGAATCTCCTCTGTAAATTGCAAAGGATACGAAAGGATAACGTAACATCAGACCCGAAAATAGGGGTGTCGAGGTCTCTTTGACAAAACCGGTTCCAGTAAATCTCTGAGACCCAATGTAAAGTGTTGACCAAGAGAACAGAAACTGGTGAACCGTCATAGTCTAGATAATTGATAAGGAAATTTTTTAAGAAAGACTAAAAGAACTATGGTTTATATATACATTTATTTATATACATACATACATAAACTAATATACACCCGAAGGATCCACCACGTCACCATTTCTTAGACGGACAGTCACGTCCTCTGTACCCAAACTGGGGACCCAGATCTTCTAGGGGACCTCCTCCGTACCGTTGGGTGAGGTCATAAGAACGGACCTCTTAGGGTGCCTGTCTCCTCGGACCACCCGATGTCAGGTCCGCTAACTTTTCTCGACCTGTGTTGACTCACTGACTCGTGTGTAACCTAATACATTTATATATTTTTTACATAAAAAACGCCTCCCCTCCAGAAGTAACACCGCTTCCGAAAGAGATCCACACCACTCGTCCCCGAAGAGATCGACGTCGAGTACCCTAAGAGAACAATCTCGAGTGCCCCAACCCTCAACGTCGCACACTTTTATCAACGGGGGTGACGTACGCCCCAGAATCAAGGACTAATCCCTAGATTGGACACAGGGGACGCAACCTTCCGTCCAAGAATTGGTAACCTGGTGGTCCCTTCAGGGGAGTTTACAGACATATTCTTTCTTTATTAGTCGTACGAACATGTGGAGAGAGGGTTAAGACAGTGAGAGAAACTGACCTTGATGTTAGTCTAGGTTCAACTAAGTAAATCTAGTCGAACCCATCTAAACTGGAGAATATTATAACTAATACTAGAAACATACGTGCTTGTGTTACATAGAGAGAGAAGAATTCTCTTAAAATTATGTCAAATTTGTAAACGAGGTATTTACGACAGATGTAGGACACAATGAACATAAAAATATAGAGTAAAAATAACATCAACAAGTTTTACCAGAGAAAACTTTATTGTGAAAGTTTGATAAACAATTACCACATATCTTTATAATAACTAAAATTACATAATTAGAATATTAGTCGGTGAAACGGTTTCAGAAACTAAGACTGTAAAATAAAAGACATCGATCCGATAAAAGATTCTGATAAATAACGTTATTCTCTGGTAACGACCATTTGCGAGGACCGACGACAAGTGGAATTTGACGGAAATACACGCCGAACGACAACTTATTATCACGACGTGTCAAGGTTCGACTAGTAGAAGGAGAGTCGTAAGACCTCTCTAACAAGGTGCCACAAGACCGAAGACAACACTGATCACTCCTAAGACGACCGTCACATCAACGGTAAAGAAACATCACGAGATCGAAAAGAAAGACCAATCCTATTTTTCTTTGGTGTTCCTTCTTCCGTCTGCGAGTCCTTATGGTCGTTACCCCGAAAGTCTCTCCTTCCACGATGACCCTTGACCCTCTTCCCTCCCAACATATCGGGTTCTCGGGATTGGGAGACAATTCTCCGCAGCGGTCAGAGACCCCGAAGGGTCCTCTTCTCGGTTCTGGGGTTCGTGGACATAAGTGAGGGGAAGGAAGGTTTGGGGACGGACACGAGGTATAATTGACTTGGGTTCGTCTTCAGTTCCCAGTATTATATTCATTGTAATTCCTACTTATGTGTAGTCTATGCACATCCCCCGTCTCTCGAACCACCTTTTCCCACCTGCCACACCTAGACCTCCTAAGTCGCATCCATAAATCAGGTAACATAAATCAAAAGGGAAGTGTAGACAGATCAGTAAAAGTCAGTGAAAACAAGGAAAGAGTTTAAAGTTAGGATAGAAAATAAATAAATCCGTAGAGTACGTATCAACAAATATAATTTAGATAATCCAGACTATAGAATTCGGAATTCCAAGATGACGAAAACTACAAAGACGATTGAAGACAGTAATGCCGAACAAAAGGGAATTCAAATATAAGAAAAAATTTTTACATAAATATACGTAAAAATTGTACTCGTGTGAAACCGATTTTAGACACCCCAATAAATTTACAAATTTAAAATAATAAGTAAAAACCGACACGACTCAGAAGAGACGACACACGATCGAACGAGATCAACGTCACTCGTCCCCGATTAGATCAACACCACACGTCCGAACGACACCTCGTACCCGACACCTTGTGTCCGAGTCATCAACCCACGTACCCGAATCAACGGGGTGTCGTACACCCTAGAAGGACCTAACTCCTAGCTTGGACACAGGGGGGACGTGACCGTCCACCTAAGAATTGGAGACCTGGTGGCCCCTTCAGAGTCACACTAAGAATACCCTGGACTCACCTCCTAGAAAAGAGGTTTCTCCTTAACGTAAATAAAGACGATGTGTGGTACCTGGAGGTGTCGGAGGAGACACACTCATACAGTAAATTTGGAGTCTCAGAATACTTTCTTATTAATATTTATGTTTATGTCAAAAAGAGAAACAACTACACACCTTCAAAAGATCGGATACAAAATGTTTGTCATGAAGTAAAAAGTCTCAACGTCAAGACACACCCCGAGTCTCAGGAGGAGGTGGGTCCTGCGTCCAGGGTCATGATATGTGGATAAAGGATTTGGACCTGGAACCTAAAGGGTTCCAAATCAAGGGACCACAATTACAAGTAGTATGACAAATAAAATTAAACGGTAACTCCCTAAAAGAAACTACAGAACACCTAAGTCGTAACACTTATAGTAACGTCAAATAGACTGTAGATTCTGAGACTACATCTTTCTCTAAAGGTCAAGAGAGAGAGAGAGAAAAAAATTTCGAAGAACAGAACGGGACAGTAGGAAGGGTTTCAGTAAAGGAACGGAGAGGAAGTCTGAGCTCCATGAAGTCTCAATACAGGTTAAGAGAGAAGGACGTGGTAGAACGTACATATTTAGTTAATAGTGAAATTAAGTGTTCGAAACTTTAGAGAGACATCTATCCCTAAAACAACTATAAAAAAGTGGTCATAGAGGGATCACAAATCGTGTTCACAGACCAAGTATAAACACTTACTTACTCACTTACCTTCTTGGTAATTATACCAGAGGTATCTCTTACTAATCTAACAACAAGACAGGCACTCTCCCCAACCTTGTCAATACTATGATACTACCTATTTATGGAAGTAAAATGAAGTGAAAGAACTTCAAATGTGAAGAGAACTCCTTTATAAATGGAAACCCAAACAGAGATGGAAGTACGACGTCCATTACTTGAGTTGAAGTATAACTCGTAAAAATGGAGAGAGAATTTATATACAAACAGATATTATTTGTACCTGTACATCTTAAGAGTTGTCGAAATCAGTCATCACCCTCAAAAGACAGACGACTCCCGTTACATAAGATAAACCATATAACATTTTTCAATTAACATTGAGTCAACCGGAAAAAAGGATAATCATACTTCTGGAAGATCAAACGTACACTGGGGTCTATCGGGATCACCATTTCTTAGGTGGACGGTCACGTCCTCTGTGTTCTCTACACCCAAACTGGGGACCCAACCCTTCTAGGGAACCTCATCCCTTACCGTTTGGTGAGGTCCTAGGAACGAACCTTTAAGATACCTGTCTCTTCGGACCGTCCGATGTCAAGTACCCCAACGTTTCTCAACCTATATTGACTCGCGTGCAAAATTAAAAAAATTTAAATTATGTAAACTACCAACCCGAACTTCTGTCGAAGTGCATGTCGTCTATTTTATTTTAATTCAAGACGATTATAAGTCTCGTCTGTTGTGGACTTATATATCTTTTCCTGAAATTTACGTCTCTCCATCACCCGATCCCTCTTTAGACCGAACTAGTTACAACGTCAAAGATACTATTGTTGTGTCCTGACCCAACATAGATACTCTAGTTAAGACGTTTCTTTTCCTACCTCTTGTTCGAGGACAAACCGTCTCTGTTTGGTTTGTGAATGGGAGTTGTACTGTTCACGACTGACTGGAACTTTCACTAATTGATAATCTTCGTTATTGTGTCCTAAACTAAACATAAAATGTTACTCGGAACTTTTGTTGCCACCCCTACAACTGAAGCCCTCAGTGTCCAGGACCTCTTTCCATGGTTATTCAGATACCTGTTTCTCTACGACGATATCAAAAGTCCTCGACGTTTTCATTTCGATAAAGTTGTTGTCGCTGTTCTAAGGTCCTCGAAATTTCTACTTTTAGTAGTGACGCGAAATGGACCCGATACAACTTCTCGAACGACCCAATAAGTAAAAGAGACATACAGTCTTAGACCATTCAACTCAAACACTTCTGGTATTACCTCTGTCGAGAACAGTTTCACTTATCTTTGTGCCCGAATCGAACGACGTTCAAAGAGATCTCTTCGTCGTAAACTTTTATTGTCATAATTTATACTTCTGTGACATTGGTTTTATAGTCTCTCGGGCTCGGACAAGTCCTCTTGTCTAGGACACTTTAAAATTCCCTACTCTCACCCGTTCAAAAGGTAAGTAAAACAAACACAAACTCGAATTCTTTTGTCA
The DNA here is from genome assembly GCA_006410555.1 of Capra ibex. Classification (NCBI taxonomy): domain Eukaryota; kingdom Metazoa; phylum Chordata; class Mammalia; order Artiodactyla; family Bovidae; genus Capra; species Capra ibex. Next base: position 40,932 of record SJYO01040384.1, on the reverse strand, counting down.
AATCGTAATCCTCTTACCTTTACCCCATCCCGAGTCGCACCTGATCCTGTCTCCCAAAACCCTTGTCAACCGTTTTAGAGGTCCTCGTTTGGACTTCCTGTAAATCGAGAGTCCATTTTACTGACTTGAGTGTAATAAGTAAAAAACCACCGTAACAGGACTACATATACACTCACACACGGTTCAGCGAAGTCAGTGCGGACTGAGAAACGCTGGGACACCTGACATCGGGTGGTCCGAGGAACCAGGTTCTCTAAGAGGTCCGTTCTTATAACCGTACCCAACGGTACGGGAGGGGGTCCCCTAACTTGGATGTAAAGAATACAGACAACGTAACCGTCCGTCCGGGAATGGCGATTATGGTGACCCCTTTGGGGAGGACTACATATTTCTATAAGTTTTACTTCTTAAGGAAATTACTTTAACTTCTCATATATTCGGAGTTAGGACACACGTCGGTTTACGTAAATTAGTTGATTTCAAACCCCTTTCCTAAATGTAGGACTTTAAAACCGACACTCTGGACCTTTTTCTTTTTTCTTTCACGCCGTTAATAAAGAGTATGTATACATATAAAGTGTCTACTTAAACAATTGAAAGTAAGGTCGATGAACGTAACTTTACTATAAACTCGGACAAGTACCTTTTATCCGGTACATTAGTTTATTTTTTCCTTCGAATCACAGATCTCGTCCCATGCATTTGTTTCTTTATGCACTTTTCTCCGACAATAAAAGGTGTAGGCATTTTTGTTCTCGAACTCGTTTCCCAGTGACTCGAGGGAAGGTCAGACTCGTAACATATCGAGACTCTCAGAGGTCACAAGTAAAATAAAGGACAAAGAGGAAACGACACGGGACGTGGTGTCCGTGTGTTTCAAGGAATTAGAAAGGGTTTGCATTGGGGACGCATAAGTAGGAAGAATGTCTCACAAGAAGGAAGGGTTAAGACAGAGAGCTTTAAGATGAGTATGAAATTCCACGTTGGGTCCAGTAGACAGTAACAAGGCGTTTCGACAGGGGACCAAAAGGTCGGCTGTCACTGGAGACTTTTCAGACGAGGGGTTTCCTGAACACCAAGACGGCAGTACGAAAAGAATACGAAGAAACAAAAAACCAATAAACGAATATAAGGGTAACTGATCTATTATATGAAAAACTCCAGTCTCTAAGGCAACAATCTAAGAATTATGATATTATATCGTAACATCTGAACTTTTTTATAAGCATGGGATTTTCAACTCTCAATACAAAATAAGTCACCTTTAAAAATCGTGAAGTTCGGATCCTCTGTCGTAGAATTCATAGACTCTCCTGAAGAGACTCCTCCATTCTCCTCCTTGGTGTAATATACCTTCAAAACGTTGGTTCCCGTCCTTCTGACTTATAGTTTTCTAATAACATTTAATTTGGGTCCGTAGACCTCCTTAAATCACAAAAAGATACATACGTTTTCAAGTGACTTTAGTAAAGAAACTATACGTGGAGTGGATGGACCCCGGTCATAGGACATAAAAGCATAGGACTCAGAGGGGTCCCGAGGGATATCCCTCCCCGACGTCACACTACCGATGATCTATCGCCCTATCAGAAAGGAAGACTCAAAGGAGTCCCGAGTGGTCGAGTGTAAGGTACCACCGGTGTTAACGACTACTGACACTTTTAGGAAACAAATGACTATGCCGTCCTTTATAAAGTCAAGAGTCTTAGTACAAAACATCATTATCCTGAAAAGAGAAATACGTAACTTAACTTTTCAACTTATTTCTTTCACTAAACGACCATCTAATTTTCGTTGATCTATTTTACTATCGTTTGAGAATTTCAATACATTAATCAGATCTGAGATTTTATTCCTTTACCCTAAATAAAACCGTAAAGGTCTACTACTCTTCAACCTAATAGTCATGAGTGTAATTTCATTAAGATTATTTGCATGGTGGAGAACTTTCATAATTCCGAAGATCTTCAGTTTTCTTTCTTTTATTCTATAGTGTAAGTATTTTACGTTTATTTAACGAGAAATTTTATACAGTTTTCCTTTTACCAAGGACCTTTTTAGACGGTACTTGAAATCGGGTAGTTTTCTCTACTCATGTGTTTAGATTCCAACGTCAAGATAATGTGTTTTAACGGAACAAGACGGGGGGTTGGGGGTGGTGGGGTGAGACCATATAAAGGGTCGAAATTTAAGAAACTTTACTTTGTCCTTACCGAATTCTTTCAGGAGTTGTGATACAGTTCTTTACATAGAGGTTTGGGTTTGTCTTTCTAAAGGTAGAATTCGATAAAGATTAAATATAGTAATTTTAATTCCAAATATATAAAAAAATCAAGACTTAAAAAAGAAATTTGTTTCTTTTCTAAGATAAAAAATTTTGTCTTAACAAAGGTAATAGTTGACTTTTTTTAATGTGTTACACTCTCAATACTCAATACATAATAAACTCCGACTTACTCCTGATATCGGGTCCTCTGTCTACTCGGAGAGTCTACCTTGACGAGGTACCTTCATCACCCCTCCAGTCATATATACACTAAAACTATTTCTCCCCATACACGTCAATCTCTGTAAAACCGTCTTCGAACGACGACCAGTGTTCTTCCAACGATGATCAGTACCTTCTCGACTAAGTGGCAATTACTAAAATTAAGAAAAGATCTCTTCTCTTCTACGTTCTTTAAACCGAATACTTTGGAACAGGACTTTTATTGAAAGACTCCCAGACAAGACGGTCAAAAGGGTCCCGTATCGTATGGAGTAAGGACTGGAGGTGGGACTTTAGAAAAATCCAACACAACTTCCAGTCGTTGTCGTTGCCGAAGTAAGAATATCTTGGTTTACCACTCACTGTGAAAAATCAACCGTCATGTTTCGTCTTATTACAACCCCAATAGTTCGATAGAAAAACTCTCTGTCCGTAACTTGAAGATATAGACTTTTCTCTTACCCCTTTTACTTAATCGTACTCTAGTGGTTCTGTCGAGTATTGGTTTCTTTAAGTGAGAAGACTATAACACCTCTTTATCGAAAACCTAACACGGAAACCTCCCCCACTGAGTATGGTCTATTCGTTATCGAGAACTCCGACGTCAATCCCAATTAAGACTTAAGGTTTTATCAGTGAATAAATATACTCATCCAACTTCTACCGTGAATTGTTGGTTGACGAAATTGGACAAGACCTCACAAAATTTCGGTTCTCCTAAATCTTCTTCCTTTTGTACCGAATCCTATTCTCGGGTCTCCCGATTGACGAGGACGGACCACGTCTGAAACGAAAAAAAAAAAAAAAAAGAAAGAATTTGAAAAATAAAGTATAACCTCATATCGACTAATTGTTGCAATACTATCAGAATCCCCTTGTTGTTTCCCTAAGTCGGTATGTATATACACAGGTAAGAGTGTCCTCTGACAGTCTCGTCCCCTTGTCGTAAATAGGATTTTGTGACATTCACGTTTACTTTGTTGGGTTTCAGACAACACAGGAGTTCCGTCTTATCCACAACCGTTTAATCACAACTTCCATCTCCAGTAAACCTTCTCTTTGATAAATCACTAAATCTATTCGACGTTTGTTATTATTTCGCACAATTACTTTTCAATAGAAGTAAATTTTACTAGTTCTAACTATCTTAAAACCAGTTTCGTAAAATTTGGGATACATGATTTTACCACAGTAATTGAGATGAGGTCACCTAACAAAGTCGTCATCCATCTGGGAAAGTACAAGAATATCATAAAATATAGAATTAACACACACACACACAAAACAAGTTCAATCTTCTTTAGGATGGGAAAGTCTTCTCCATACTTATGACACTTTCTCTTTTTGTCCCTACCATGGTAGTACTATGACACGACAGCGCCTTTCAAAGGAGAGAACACTTAATAGACCTCTTTTGTAAAACTCTTTGACATTCCACAGTCGAAATTTTTAAGCAAAAATTAAAAATTTGAAAATGGCTTCATATCAACTAATAGTTATGACACAAAGTCTACATGTCGTTTCACTAAGACAATGTGTATATACCCACATATAGATGACGAACGAATGAACGATTCAACGAAGTCAGCACAAGCTGAGAAACACTGGGATACCTGACATCGGGCGGTCCTAGGAGACAGGTACCCTAAGAGGTCCGTTCTTTTGACCTCACCCAACGGTACGGGAGGAGGTCTCCTAGCAGGGCTGGGTCCCTAGTTTGGGTTCAGAGAATGAAGAGAACGTGACCCTCCGTCAAAGAAATGGGCTCTTCGGACGTATATAGATATAAGAAAAATTTCAAACAAAGGTAATATCAAATAATGTCCTATGACTTACATCAAGGGATACACATGTCATCTTGAAACAGTCAAAATATATATCACACCTATATATGTATATGTGTGTGTGTGACGACGACGACGACGATTCAGCGAAGTCAACACAGGCTGAGACACACTGGGGTATCCGCCGTCGGGTGGTCCGAGGGGCAGGGACCCTAAGAGGTCCGTTATTGTGACCTCACCCAACGGTAACGGAAGAGGTTACGTACTTTCCCTTTTCACTTTCACTGCAGCGAGTCAGTACAGGCTGAGAATCGTTGGGGTACCTGACGTCGGATGGTCCGAGGAGGTAGGTACCCTAAAAGGTCCGTTCTCACGACCTCACCCCACGGTGACGGCAGAGGATAGACCCTGTGTCATTTGGACTGAACCTAAAAGAGTTAATATGGTCACTTCAACCTGTAGGGTAGAAAAAAAAAAAAAAAATTGTATCAGAAGATTGGACCAAGATGTCAAATCTTAAGGAAGACGCATGTTTATACGTTCCAACATGAGATACTTGTTTGTTGGGATTTACAAGAGTAGAAGAATGTTTTCAGAGAAAGAGTAAGTGACATGTGTGAGTAGTGCCAGAACGGACCCGTGGACGGACGAAGTGAAGTGTATATATCAGACCTAGACAATTAGGGTATGAAGGTCAAATAGGGAGGAGGAAGAGGAAACCATTGGTATTCAGTAGTTGAAAACTTACTCTCTTATAAACTTTTTTAACATCACTTATATATATTAGTAATCAAGGGAAGTTGTTTATGGGGACCGAGGCACGATTCGATCGTGTCCCAATGTGAACGATCAGGGAACACAAACCCATTGGTTCACTACTCTGACTGGTCACTAAATACTCATTTTTACCAAGAACACAGTGAAGAAAGGGACTCATGAATCAACCGTCACACCGGGTGAAGTCTTGAAAGAAAGAATGGAACGAGACCGGTGTTTGTATAAAACTCTACCATCGATAAGGTATTTGGGTCTAGGTCATAATCCTCTACACTTCGTCCGTCCACGAGTCCGGTCGGGTACTACTCACACAGAGTCAGTCAAGTCAAGTCAGCGAGTCAGTACAGACTGAGAAACGTTGGGGTACTTAGCGTCGTGCGGTCCGGAGGGACAGGTAGTGGTTGAGGGCCTCAAGTGAGTCTGAGTACAGGTAACTCAGTCACTACGGTAGGTCGGTAGAGTAGGAGACAGCAGGGGAAGAGGAGGACGGGGGTTAGGAAGGGTCGTAGTCTCAGAAAAGGTTACTCAGTTGAGAAACGTACTCCACCGGTTTCATGACCTCAAAGTCGAAATCGTAGTAAGGAGGGTTTCTTTAGGGTCCTGACTAGAGGAAGTCTTACCTGAGCGACCTAGAGGAACGTCAGGTTCCCTGAGAGTTCTCATCACTTACTCTTTCTCTGAACATTCTTCTACTCTTGTAAATCCCAACAAACAAGTGTCTCATGTTGGAACGTATGAACATACGTCTTCCTTAAGATCTGACATCCTGGTCCAATCTTCTGGTACAATTTTTTTTTTTACCCTGCAGGTTGAAGTGACCATATTAACTCTCTTTGACTCAGTACAAATGACACAGAGTCCTCCGTTATATTGGAGTTCTTATTCCCGTCGGTCCAAGAGATTCTCCCACTCGGTGATAAACGGGTCGATACTGTACTCAGGGTAGAATCAGGAGTGGAGGACTTCGACACTACTAATTTATCTTATTAAGTGAACTTCACGGCGCATGTCACGGTGCACTATTTGACGTCCTTCGAAAACAAACATAATAAAAAATAACAATATCCACATTCCTGGAACTTAAGAAGACCAGTAAACTCCCTAGTGAAACTAATGTAGAGTCCATCAACAGGACGAAAAGGAACTTCAGAGATCATTGTCCCTTGAACGACGAAAGACTTCCTCCGTCTTTGAAGAGAACCTTTCCCATCGAAGGATATCGAAGATGGATAACCAAGAGTAGAACCGGGATACCCTGTGAGTCCCGTTTAGATTGGAAGGAAGGGGTCTTATCACGGTCAAGCCAATTAGTGGGAAAGAAAAAATTTATTTTTAAAAATTTAATTAAAAATAACCTTATATAAACGAGATGTTTCATAGTCGAACAACAACAACGACAACAACAATAAGTCGGTGATTCAGTATAGGTCACGAAACACTGGGGTACACTTCGGGGTGAGGTCCGAAGGGACAGAAAGTGATAGAGGACCTCAACGAGTTTGAGTACAGGTAACTAAGTCACTACGGTAGGTTGGTAGTATTAAGAGACAACGGAAGTCAAGTCAAGTCAGTGAGTCAGCACAGACTGAGAAACGTCTAGGTACCCGACGTCGTATGATTCAAAGGGACAAATAGTGGTTACGAACCTCGAATGAGTTTGAGTAAAGGTGGCTCAGTCACTACGGTAGGTTGGTAGAGTAGGAGACAGTAGACGAGGATGAGGACGTAAGTTAGAAAGGGTCGTAGTCCCAGAAAGGTCTACTCAGTCAAGAAGTGTAGTCCACCGGTTTCATTACCTCAAAGTCGAAGTCGTAGTCAGGAAGGTTACTTATAAGTCCCAACTAAAGGAAATCCTAACTGAACCGACCTAGAGGAACGTCAGGTTCCTTGAGAGTTCTCAGAAGAGGTCGTGGTGTCAAGTTTTCGTAGTTAAGAAACAGCGAGTCGAAAGAAATATCAGGTTAAGAGTGTATGTGTGTACTGATGACCTTTTTGTTATCGAAACTGTCTTACCTGGAAACAACCGTTTCATTACAGAGACGAAAAGTTATATGACAGATCCAACCAGTATTGAAAAGAAAGTTCCTCGTTTGTAGAAATTTAAAACACCGACGTCAGTGGTAGACGTCACTAAAACCTTGGGTTCTTTTATTTTCAGAGAGTGACAAAAGTAATAAACGGGTAGATAAACGGTACTTCACTACCTTAGTCTACGGTACTAGAATCATAAAACTTACAACTCAAAATTCGGTCGAAAAAGTGAGAGGAGAAAGTGAAAGTAATTCCCCGAGAAATCAAGAAAAAGTAAAGACGACATTGCTACCACAGTAGACGTATAGACTCCAATAACTATATAAAGGGTCGTTAGAACTAAAGTCAAACACGAAGTAGGTCGGACCGTAAAGTGTACTACATGAGACCTATCTTCAATTTATTCGTCCCACTGTTATATGTCTGAACTACACGAGGAAAGGGCTAAACCTTGGTCAGACAACAAGGTACAAGTCAAGATTGACAACGAAGAACTGGACTCATGTCTAAAGAGTACTCCGTCCATTTCACCAGACCATAAGGGTAGAAAACTTCTTAAAAGGTGTCAAACAACACTAGGTGTGTCAGTTTCCGAAACCATATCAGTTACTTTGTCTTCATCTACAAAACGACCTTAAGAGAACGAAAAAGATACTAGGTCACCTACGACAGTTAAACTAGAGACCAAGAGGACGGAAAAGATTCAGGTCGAACTTGTAGACCTTAAAGAGTCAAGTGTATGATGACTTCGGACCGAACCTCTTAAAACTCGTAATGAAACGATCGTACACTCTACTCACGTTGACACACCATCAAACTTGTAAGAAACTATAACGGAAAGAAACCCTAACCTTATTTTTGACTGTAAAAGGTCAGGACACCGGTGACAACTCAAAAGGTTTAAACGTCCATAAAACTCACGTAGTGAAATTGTCGTAGTAGAAAATCCTAAACTTTATCGAGTTGATAAGGACAACGGAATAACATGTCGTTTTACTTAATCGAGATACATATGTATATGGGTCCGAAGGGTCCCCCGAGACACGATTTCTTGGGTGGACGGTTCGTTCTCTGGACCCCAAGTTATGGACCTGGTTCTTCTAGGGGACCTCTTCCTTTACCGTTGGGTGAGGTCATAAGAACGGACCCTTTAGTGTACTGTCTCCTTGAACCGGTCGATATCAGGTACCCCAGTGCTTTTCCCAACTGTACTGAATCGTTGATTTGTTGTCGCTATGTATATAGGAGAGAAAAAACCTAAAGGAAGAACAAATCAGTGGTGTTTCGTTACCTCAAGGGACGATATGTCACTATCATCGTCAAGTCATCGATTCAGTACAGGTTACGAACACTGGCACACCTGACATCGGACAGTCCGAGGAGACAGGTCCCCTAAAGGGTCCGTTCTTACGATCTCACCCAACGGTAAAGGAAGAGGTCTTCTAGAAGGGCTGAGTCCCTGACTTGGACCCGGGGGTCGTAACGTCAACCTGAGAAATGGTAGACTCGGGGGTCCCTTCAGGTCCGATGTGTCATCGAAGAGTAACCAGTCACAAATCCACTACTTGGAAGGTCTACGGAAATGAAGAAGTCTACGTGAAACTACTGGATGTGTGTTCTGTAGACTCACTCGTCGTCGGGACGGACAATCATCGGTTCGATCGTAAATCACTCACGAATAACGGACGGCCCGACACAGGAGGGATGTTGAGATACTCCAGTAAAAATACTAAGAGAGAAAATATAACTTCTTTGACTCTTTTTCATTTTCATGTATAAAATGGATAAGTGTCCCGACAACTGATGCATTCTTTGCTAAACATAAATATCAATATTGACCGTTGAGTGTCTTCTTTGACATTTTTATTTTTTATACAATTTATTCTGAGGGATCAACTACCGTTAAACATTTTCTTTTATACTTTTATTACTATATAGTTAAATTAGTCTATTCGGTTATTATATTCTTTACACATAATAATAGTCCGTCTAACCATTGAAGGACCTAATAAGATTCGTCGTTTCTTTCTTGTAAGAGGTGGTTTTTCATATATCGGTGGAACCCGACAGTAAAATTAATTCCGTCACACATAAAGATTGTATTACACACTTTTATCTTTTGACTGACTTTATATTTGGATTGAAAGGTACTTGTTCATCACATATTTAGTTTATTTATTTAAGTGACTTCTCTTAAATTCGAGTTCTCTTACATTATTTACGATATAGAAGTAACTTCGAAAAATACAACAATGATTTTTTACACTTGATTTATATTTTTTTCTTCAACTGGTTCAAGAGTTCTCCGTAATATTAAGGACACCCTTTATTGACTGGTCTGTCTTCGTCCGAACGTATAACACTTCTATTAAGTGTACCAAACGATTATTTTACGTCCTCTGTCTAATTTAAGAATTGGCTGATATCGGTTATATTTCAATATTATCTTTGGCACTTTATCTCAGGAGAATTTTAGGTAGTTTATGGGTTCCGGTTGAAGTATTTTGTTCGTTTTTTTTTTTTTCAATTTAATCTTAGTCCCCTGAGACTCAACCGATTCAACAAAATCTCAGTTAAAAAGATGTAATTTCTTAATTTTTGTTTACGTGTGATGATATATATTTTATCTATCGGAAATTCCTGGATGACACATCGTAGTCAAGTCAAGTCAGAGAGTCGACACAGGCTGAGAAACACTGGGGTACTTAGCGTCGTGCGGTCCGGAGGGACAGGTAGTGGTTAAGGCCCTCAAGTGGGTTTGAGTACAGGTAGCTCAGACACTACGGTAGGTCGGTAAAGTAGGAGCCAGCAGGGGAAGAGGAGGACGGGGGTTAGGGAGGGTCGTAGTCTCAGAAAAGGTTACTCAGTTGAGAAACGTACTCCATCGGTTTCATAACCTCAAAGTCGAAATCGTAGTAAGGAAGGTTTCTTGTGGGTCCTGACTAGAGGAAATCTTACCTGACTAACCTAGAGGAACGTCAGGTTCCCTGAGATTTCTCAGAAGAGGTTGTGGTGTCAAGTTTTCGTAGTTAAGAAACCGTGAGTCGTAAGAAGTGTCAGGTTGAGAGTGTAGGTATGTACTGGTGACCTTTTTGGTATCGGAACTGATCTACCTAGAAACAACCGTTTCATTACAGAGACGAAAACTTATACGACAGATCCAACGAGTATTGAAAGGAAGGTTCCTCATTGACAGAAAATTAAAGTACCGACGTCAATGGTAGACGTCAATAAAATCTCGGGTGGTTTTATTTCAGACTGTGACAAAGGTGACAAAGGGGTAGATAAAGGGTACTTCACTACCCTGGTCTACGGTACTAGAAGCAAAAGACTTACAACTCGAAATCCGGTTGAAAAAGTGAGAGGAGAAAGTGAAAGTAGTTCTTCGAAAAATCGAGGAGAAGTGATAGACAGTATTCCCACCACAGTAGACGTATAGACTCTAATAACTACAAAGAGGACCGTTAGAACTAAGGTCGAACACAAAGAAGGTCAGGTCACAAAGAGTACTACATGAGACGTATCTTCAATTTGTTCGTCCCACTGTTATATGTCGGAACTGCATGAGGAAAAGGATAAACCTTGGTCAGAAAACAAGGTACAGGTCAAGATTGACAACGAAGGACTGGACGTATATCCAAAGAGTTCTCCGTCCAGTCCACCAGACCATAAGGGTAGAGAAAGTCTTAAAAGGTGTCAAATAACACTAGGTGTGTCAATTTCCGAAACCGTATCAGTTATTTCGTCTTTATCTACAAAAAGACCTTGAGAGATCGAAAAAGCTACTAGGTCGCCTACAACCGTTAAACTAGAGACCAAGGAGACGGAAAAAATTTTGGTCGAACTTGTAGTCCTTCAAGTACCAAGTGCATAACGACTTCGGACCGAACCTCTTTAAACTTGTAATGAAATGATCGCACACTCTATCCCTTGAGATATGATTCATTTCTTAACTTTTTTCTCACCTATATACATATACTCATTGACTAAATGAAATGACCTGTCGTCTTTGATTCTATTGTAACATTTAGTTGAGATGAGGTTATGTTTAAAATTTTTAAATTTTTATCCTACAATTTTTTATTACATGTTTATTACTGTTTATTGCGGAACAGTTTTTCGTATTACTTTTTCTTACAATTTTTTATGTGTGTGTGTGTGTGTGTGTGTTGACTTAGTGAACCGAAGTGTGGTCTTTGTTTGTGTCGTAACATTTAGTTGATATGAACTTAATTTTTTTTTTAATTTACGTTTTTACATTTTGTTTACGTGTTCCTTTTCGGTTGGTTGGTTGATATTCACGTCTTTTCTTCGCTTTTCGTTAACACCATATCATGTCACGTCCGTAAGTGACCTTAACTCGTACGGCAAAGGAGGGGTTATGATAATGTCGTATTTACCCTTCACTTCAACAAGTAACTTTATCCTTCTTAAGGAGGAGACGTATATCATAGGAGTATCTACCACTATAATAATGAGTCTTGGACTAGTTAAGTTCACGGGAATTTTACTCCATCCTGAATAAGGTGAAATTACATTAAATTTGAGAAGATTAAACCCCAAACTTCAGTCATCGACTGGACCCGTACCTGACAAAATACAACCCGAAAATTTTCGTCTTGGACCCTGTACCTGAATCTACGGTACTAAACAACTACCCTACGAAAAGACCTTCTTTGGGAGCCCCTCCTCCGTTCCCTTCCCTCTTCTGGACTCGTTTCTCCCCCAAAGTCCATTTAAAGTCAGAACCGATTTACAGCCCATTTAAGATTAGACCGATCCCCAACTGAGTGTCACCCTTACTTTTCTCTCTAACACACCCATATTTGGTGTTGTGTCTAGGGTGGTGTAGAACTCACCAGTAGGTCCTACGGTCAGTAGTTGACACCTGACACACACACACACTCTTCAACACACATACGGATACAGGGACATCCCATAACCTCCTTCCCGTACACCCTTGAAGGTACCACTCCACCGAGGATGGAGGGGACCAGGTCATTCCTATCTGTCCCGTAGTCGTATCGGAAACGGTGTCTATGTAAAATTTTATTATACACATAAATAGACCGACGGGACCCAGAATCAACATCGTGAGTCCTAGAAGTAACGTAGTACACCCTAGAAAATAACACCACGTGCCTGAGAGATCAACACCGAGACCCCCCGAGTCATCAACGACATACATCCAAATCAACAAGACACCGTACCCCCTAGAATCAAGGGACTGGTCCCTGACTTGGGTACAAAGGACGTAACGTTCCGCCTAAGAGTTGGTGACTCGGTGGTCCCTTCAGAGGTGCATATGTAAACGTAAATCAAAATGGTTGAACGCTACCAGACGTCTTTATGGAAAGGGTATATAGAACGAACTCCCTCTTCCTTTAGTCGATCTTAAAAGTTGGATTTTCACTATGACGACAGAGTACATGTAACCATCTCTCGACACCTAAACCTACGACACCCTTTTCAGAAGTAAATCTAAAGACCAAACTATTGAGGGACGCTAAACGAAACTCAAAAGATAACGGCAAATTTCTGGAGGGTGAAACATACGGAGTAAAGAAAGGGACAACGAACCACTCCCTGAGTTTACGATTGGTCTCGAAAGTAAGACGGAGACACCCCACATTCGGAAATCTTCAACTAAACTTTCTTTACTTAGTTTGTAGAGTCTTGGGCAAGGGGTCCGGTACACTATTCTCAACGACTCGGGACCAACGTCGAGGAGTCCGGAGGACACTTCGACAAATAAGTCTGAAGTCTTAGATAAACGACAGTAGTCACATATCAGGGAGAAATTAAGGACTAGAACGAAGATGAGGCTTCACGAACTCAGGTCCTGCCGTCCTTTGTGCACGCAGACTCAGGGAGAAGGAAGATCTCATTGATGGTGTCGCATTAAGGTCGTGTCTCCCGTCTCGACTCTCCGTGTCAAAGGAATTCTTTCTAAGTAGTACTCCGGTACTCTTGGTCCACGACACACTCGAGTCAACGAAGTCAGATCCACGACTCATACGCCGGTTCAGGGACAGAAGTACTGTAAGTGCACGTTCACCCGGTCTTTGAGTTTTCGTTTCATATAGTCACCCTCTCTAGGTCACACTATCTTTATTTTGTCTAACTCTTCCATTCCTTACAACCCACCAATGTTAAAATCTATCTGATCACCTTACTAGCCTCTTCCGTCACCATGGGGTGAGGTCATGAGAACGGACCTTTTAGGGTACCCACCTCCTCAGACCACCCGACGTCAGGTACCCCAACGATTCTCAGTGTGTGTTGACTCGCTAAAGTGAAAGTGAAAAGTGAAAGTACGTAACCTCTTCCGTTACCGTTGGGTGAGGTCACAAGAACGGACCTCTTAGGGTCCCTGCCCCCTCGGACCACCCGACGACAGATACCCCAGCGTGTCTCAGCCTGTGCTGACTCGCTCAAGTGAAAGTGAAAAGTGAAAGTACGTGACCTCTTCCGTTACCGTTGGGTGAGGTCACAAGAACGGACCTCTTAGGGTCCCTACCCCCTCGGACCACCCGACGGCAGATATCCCAGCGTCTCAGCCTGTGCTGACTTCGCTGAATCGTCGTCGTCGTCACCTTACTGACTCCCCACTGACTGTGTCCGTGTTCCCGGAACCCCTTTTCTCTCAAGATCCGTGACCCGTGTCGTGTACGTGCATCCCTCCCTGTGGAATGACCCTCTCATTGACCCGACGGTCGCACGTTACCCTGACCTCGTTTCGGGTCCTCAAATGGGTCGTGGTTTCAGGAAAAGAGAACGATTTCAAAATAACTGAAAATAATATTATAACGGGACGGTAAAAATGTTGATTTTAAACTCCATATGTTGATTTGAATTCAAAAACAAGGATGTCGTTAACGGGTCAAGTCAAGTCAACGAGTCAGCACAGACTGAGAAACGCTGGGGTACTTAGCGTCGTGCGGTCCGGAGGGACAGGTAGTGGTTGAGGGCCTCAAGTACGTCTGAGTGCAGGTAGTTCAGGCACTACGGTAGGTCGGTAGAGTAGGAGCCAGCAGGGGAAGAGGAGGACGGGGGTTAGGGAGGGTCGTAGTCCCAGAAAAGGTTACTCAGGTGAGAAGCGTACTCCACCGGTTTCATGACCTCAAAGTCGAAATCGTAGTCAGGAAGGTTTCTTTAGGGTCCCGACTAGAGGAAGTCTTATCTGACCAACCTAGAGGAACGTCAGGTTCCCTGAGAGTTCTCAGCAGAAGAGGTTGTGGTGTCAAGTTTTCGTAGTTAAGAAGCCACGAGTCGGAAGAAGTGTCAGGTTGAGAGTGTAGGTATGTACTGGTGTCCTTTTTGGTATCGGAACTGATCTGTCTGGAATCAGCCGTTTCATTACAGAGACGAAAACTTATATGATAGATCCAACCGGTATTGAAAAGAAGGTTCCTCATTCGCAGAAAATTAAAGAACCGACGTCAGTGGTAGACGTCACTAAAACCTCCGGTTTTTTCATTTCAGACTGTGACAAAGGTGACAAAGGGGTAGATAAAGGGTACTTCACTACCCTGGTCTACGGTACTAGAAGTAAAAGACTTACAACTCGAAATCCGGTTGAAAAAGTGAGAGGTCAAAGTGAAAGTAGTTCTCCGAAAAATCAAGGAGAAGTGAAAGACGGGATTCCCACCACAGTAGACGTATAGACTCCAACAACTCTAAAGAGGACCGTTAGAACTAAGGTCGAACACAAAGAAGGTCAGGTCGCAAAGAGTACTACATGAGACGTATCTTCAATTTATTCGTCCCACTGTTATATGTCGCAACTGTGTGAGGAAAAGGACAAACCTTGGTCAGACAACAAGGTACTCGTCAAGATTGCCGACGAAGGACTGGACGTATGTCTAAAGAGTTCTCCGTCCAGTCCACCAGATTAACATCAAGATAACTTTGTATCTAAATTAACAATTACGTACAGGTGTGTACACTCTCGAAGGGTCCACCGGGATCACTATTTCTTGGGTGTACGATTGCGTCCTCCGTATTCTCTGCGTCCAAGCTAGGGACCTCTTCCAGGGCACCTCCTGCCGTTGGGTAACGTCATAAGAACGGAGATACTAGTCTCCTAGGACCCGCCGACGTCAGGTACCCCAACGTTTCTCAGTCTGTACTGACTCCGCTCCATCGCACGTACGTCCGTGCTTAGGAGTGCACATATAAGTTTAACGAAAGAACGAAACATCTTTTTGGTCAGGAACTTCTCGGAGATTATTCTTTTTCGATACCTTTAAAATGAAACCATCTTTACGTTTATTACCTCCGTTTTTGACTGGAGTACGACAAAGACCGTTTCGTCCGGAACGAGTCACTCCCTTACCGGACACTTTAAACCCACTACAGTCTCCCCTTTACTTTACGACCGTTCCCTTCCCCCAATCTCGTCTGGCGTCCCGATGTGTCTCAAGATCTAAAAAGAGAGGGTGAAAGTGTACAACACGGTCCTCCTCGACGAAAGAATAGCCGAAAAATAAGAAATCGTCGTGACTTCAAAGGAAAAAAAAAAAAAAACCGTTAAAAACTGATACTCAAAAAAGGGATGGGACAACGAAAGAACAATAAACACAAGAAAGAGGGAAAGGGGGGTAGAGAAAGAGCGAGGGAAAGGGAGGAGAAATACCTGTCAACTGACAAATAAATAAATAAAAAATTAAGATCAGTTTTATTTGGGGCTTTAGGGGACCCTATTCAACTAGATTCTACAAGGTTAAAGGACCACAGAAATCAACAATAAAACCAAAGGAAAAATATAGTTATATATCGTCAACATTTTCTCCAAACCTACAAAATAAATAAATAAATAAATAAAAAATCAAGTTTATGTAGGCCTTATATTTCACCGTGTTCATACTACTACCTTCTCTGGACCCTTTACAATTACAACAAATTTTGCCTAAATCAGGATGAACTTTCGACTGAAGGACCCACTACACGACGGCTCTCAGAATTAGGGACCGAGACACCGAAGACACCCAACCGTACGATTCGCAAATTAGTGAATCAGTAGTAAGATGTCTTCCCGAACAACACGAGGTTCACAATAATATCAGTCGGACAGTGGAGGGACCTACACGAGGAACCTCGCCCCTACTTAACCTGAGTACTTTCCACAAATTGTTGACCCCTTACAGAGTTCGTCGACGTATAAGTTTCTATTTTCATGAAGGATACGTCAAACTGAACCCTTTCTACCCCACAAGGTTCTGACAAGTTTCTAACAACAAACACGAAATATTAAAATGTAGTTTCTGTTTATAAAACTATACTTTTCGGATCACTCATAGTCGTAAAATTTTTCATGATGAATTCGACTTAGATTTTCTGGGCCTACGACTCTTTCTAACTTCCGTCCTCTTCCCCTGCTGTCTCCTGCTCTGCCAACCTACCATAGTGGCTGAGTTACTTGTACTCAAACTCGTTCGAGACCCTCAACCACTACCTGTCCCTTCGGACCACCCGACGTCAGGTACCCTACCGTTTCTCAACCTGTGTTGACTTGCTGACTTGACTACGTTTAATCATATACCTCCTACCTATTTATTGTTCCAGGTTATCATATCGTGTCCTTTGATATAAGTTATTTGGTATTACCTTTTCTTATACTTTTCTAACATATTATCTTACACACGAATACGAGTCAGCGATTCAGCACAGGTTGAGAACCGTTGAGACACCTGACATCGGGTGGTCCGAGGAGACAGGTACCCTAAAGGGTCCGATCTTGTGACCTAACCCAACGGTAAAGGAAGAAGTCCCCAAGAAGGGTTGGGTCCCTAGCTTGGATACAGAGGACCCAGAGGACGGAACCGTCTACGCAAGAAATGGTGACTCAGATATTGACTTAGTGGAACGATACGTCATCTTTAATTATGTTGTAACATTTAGTTAATATAAACTCATTTTATGTACCTTTTTTTGATGGGTTTGACTTAGGTAGGAATATCTGTAAGAACAAACACACATATAAATAGACCGGGTGACATAATCAAAGAGCCTGAAGACATTGTTTTATAGTGTTTAAACTACTCACTCTTTTATTTTTAAACAAGAGAGTGTCAAGACCTCAATCTTCAGACTTTAGTTCCGTCTCGACGAGAGGAAGACTTCCGAGACCTCCTCCCAGAAAGGAACGGAAGGAGTGAAGGCCATCAACAACCGTCGGGAACCACAGGAACCAAACGGCTACGTAGCGAGACTGGAGACTGGGATAATAGTCAGAGAACCGTAAGAGGGACGCACACAGGGAGAGACAAAAAACAGTAGAAATGTACCTGTCGTCAGTACCCAGATCATACTGAAGTAGAAGTAAATTGGTTAATTTAGAAGTTTCTAGGATAAAAGTTTATTCCTACTTATAAAAGTTTAAGTAGTACTCTGAGTCCATCTGTACTTAAACCCCCCTGAGATAAGTTGGGTCATTGGTGGTGGGGGTAAGGTGATCTAATATTCGGAAAAACTTTCTGTCCGGATATGGAATTAAAAATTTCATATAGATGTCACCGTGGACTTTGAGTCATCTACCACGTACTTTCCAACAATTTACTTTATTGTCTAAATGAAACTTGTAAGTTTACATGGTACTTCTTTTTTATTGGTCTCTAAGTTTACCATGGGTTCTTGTAAAGAGTCACACATTATGTGTGTTTTTATATATGTACATATATGTCTAATATATACTTATAAAAATATGTCCCAAAAAACTTCAATCCTTGATACCTTATAACAACGATAAAAATGATAAACAGAAAAATGCTACTTTTTGTCAAGTTCGAACTTCCTTTACTGATTCACCTAGGAAAAGGAAAGAACGTGATTCAAAATTGAAAAGGATATTGTATAAATTGTATGACCATACCTTTCACACTTGTGTATGAGCTAATTTATAAATATCTCTTAGTATTACGAGAACTACTTTATTAGAGCATGCTTTACCTTTAACCGATGAAACCTCAAATTGGACGAAATAAGACAAGACTCTTACTGGAGTTCAATGAGAGGATCCTTACGCACAAGTACTTACGAGCTAGTGAGTCAACACAGGCTGAGAAACGTTGGGGTGCTTGACATCGGGCGGTCCAAAGACCCTAAAGGGTTCGTTCTTATGTCCTCACCCAACGGTAAAGGAAGTGGTCCCCTAGAAAGGTTGGGTCCCTAGAACACAGAGAACATAACCGCCCACCTAAGAAATGGTGATCGTGGTGGACCCTTCGCACCTCTCACCGTTTCGTAAGGAGGTCATTCTGTGGACATGGATTTCTGAGAGAGTGCCGTGTTTCCCCCGTTGTCACAAAGGGGGTTCTCCCGGGTGGGTTTTCTCTTCGTCTCTACACAAAGACAAGACTATTGAAAAGACTGTAGTCAGACAACGGTATCTATATTAGTACCACTGTGTTTAAATCGTAGTACTGAAGGGTCGTCTTTCATCTTGAAGGGAAAGAAATGTGTCGTCTACCCGTTCTGGATGACACCACCCCCGCTCCTCCTCCATAGACGAAACTCATGTTTCAGTTGTTAAATCTTTTCACCTAGTTTTTACTTATGGATGGATTCCCCCTTTTACTCAAAAAGAATCAACTAAAAACAGATAGAAAATTTCGGCCTTCAGAATTAAAAACTTAATGCAGATACTTTTTATGTGGACTGAACATTATTTATTTTCCTGTTTCTATTACTTCAATTATGTATATTTCTGTACACGCCTTAATTCGGTTGCCAGACAGTTCGAATGGATTAAACAGAAACATTCGAATTTATAGATTGCTGTTGATCTATCTTTCTGTCAAACTAACCTTATGGTCTAAACAAAAAGATTAGTGTTGAATACAAATTATCTTAGTTTTTGTACTTTCCATTAACGAAGTAAGTTGACTTTGTACTCCCCGTACTATCTAAACATAAACATACCGAAAGTAATTTTATTTGATAAAATCTTGTTAAAAGCTAAATACCTTTTTAATACTCCATTATGTCTTAAGGGTCCCTGGGGTATGACAAAAAGGATAATTATTGTAGAATGTAATAATGCCATGTAAACGAGTTCAATTACTTGGTCGTGACTAAGTAATAATAATTAGTTTCAGGTATGAAATACGTCTAAAGGAATCAAAAATAGATTACAAGAGAAAGACAAGGTTCTAAGGTAAGTTCTAATAGTGTGATATAAAATCAACGTTACAGAGGACGCCAAAGTGAACCGACACTGTAAGAGGAGTCTGAAATGAAGACAAACTACTGGAACTGCTAAAACTCCTCACAATCACCCCATTCTACGGGGATACCACCTTAAACTGTAAAAGAGTACCATGGTGATACATATACCCAAGAACCCTCCTTCCGGTATCTTCCTTCACGGTAAGAGTAGTATAACATGATAGATGCAGAGTCGTGACAACTCAATTGGAGAGTTGTGACAACTCAATTAGAACTGGTAACAACTCCACCACAGACAGTCAAAAGAGGTGACATCTAAATAAGGGTAGGGGTAAAGGTATAACATAAGAAACCTTCCCTCAACGACACATATCGAGTGTGAATTCCTCACGACACCCCGTCGTTCTGACGGGTAGAAGTCCCCTACGAGGTAGAAGAACCCCCACCTCATAGATGAATCCAATGGAGGACTGGTCCTCTTGACAGAGAAGAGGAGATATATAACTAAATAAGTTAGTAAATAAATATAGTCACATCTGATCACCTACCCGAAGGACCACTGAGTCGTCATTTCTCATCGGACGTTACGTCCTCTGGACCCAAGTTAGGGCCCCAGTCCTTCTAGGGGAACTCCTCCCGTACCGTTGGATGGGATCATGAGAACGGACCTCTTAGGGGTACCTGTCTCCTCGGACCGTCCGATGTCAGGTATTCCAGCGTTTCTCAACCTGTCCTGACTTTACTGACTCGTGAGGGTATGTGTCGGATTTATTTATCACCTATAAATAAAATACGGAACCTAATCTTAGGGTATGATGAAATATTTACATAAAGGAGTTTAACAAAGTCGAATCCGACGACTCTTGAGAAAGTGACCCAAGGACACAAGACCCACCTCAACATCCTTAAAATTATCAACTTAAAATTATCAGATATTGTAAAGGAAGAGCGAAGTATGTTATCGATATATTTTATTAAAACATGTTCTCCTGTCTAATTAAAGTGGTGTCACAATCACCCATTGAGTTGGTCTATCATTACAGATAAAAAATAAAAACAAAAATAAAAATAGTATCTTAAACGATTAAATATGGTAGAGAGTTCTTTTTTTTATGTATTTTAAAATGTTAAATACAATTACGTACAAATAGTTAATTCGGTGTGACATCCGTCGAAAAAAAAAAAAAAATTATAGAACCCACAACCTCTCTTCTGACCTCTACAACTATCACTTCCTGGGAGTGGAAGTGGTGTCAACTTGAAATGGTGATCTCCCTCAAGTCAAGTCAAGTCAGTAAGTCAGCACAGGCTGAGAAACGCTGGGGTACCTGACATCGTGCGGTCCGGAGGGACAGGTAGTGGTTGAGACCCTCAAATGAGTTTGAGTACAGGTAACTCAGCCACTACAGTAGCTTGGTAGAGTAGGAAACAGCAGGGGAAGAGGAGGACGGAAGTTAGAAAGGGTCGTAGTCCCAGAAAAGTTTACTCAGTCAAGAAACGTAGTCCACCGGTGTCATAACCTCAAAGTCGAAGTCGTAGTCAGGAAGGTTACTTGTGGGTCCTGACTAGAGGAAATCCTACATGACCAACCGAGAGGAACGTCAGGTTCCCTGTGAGTTCTCAGAAGAGGTTGTGGTGTCAAGTTGTCGTAGTTAAGAAGCCGCGAGTCGAAAGAAATATCGGGTTGAGAGTGTAGGTATGTACTGATGACTTTTTTTGTATCGAAGCTGATCTACCTGGAAACAACCGTTTCATTACAGAGACGAAAAATTATTCGACAGATCTCCCTTGCAGTGGTGTTAAGGGAGACCAGAAGGTGACTGTAACATAAAAAAGAACTTCTAGGACATCAATTTTATACTAGAGAAGGTATCTTTGTCTTTTACACACCAGGAGAGAGGGGGAGTGGACGAAAGAATGGTAAGAAGGGGGGAAAAAAAGAAAAAACGTACTACTTCTCCTTTGTGGAGTAATCTCGTCTCTAATACAGGATATAAGGTCGGTGACGGGTAAACGTCGGGGTGGAGTCGGACGTCGACTTTCGTGACCGTTAGACTGGGGTGGACCCCCTTTCCAGAGTCGGAAAAACCACCCACTGAAAAAGGAAGAGAGTCCCGCTTTCCGGTTTAACCCTTGTTTGGTCACCAAACCTCGTCTCACAAAAATCCCAAATATCTCTTTAACCATAGGACTAAAAATTTCATCAATGACGGTACGAAATACACTATAATCCTAAAGTCAAGTCTTATATTTATGACGGGTTTCTGTGTTTTTATGTCGTATTATTTTCCTTCACTCTCTAGTCTCTACCTCAAGAAGGTGACAATGAAATAACAAAAAGTCATACATCCCGTGACTATATAACATTTGGTAACTAAATCATAAGTAAATAAAACAACAACTGTGACACTAGAAACGTTTACTTTGAAAAATAATCGAACCTAGATATTACACACAGTGTCCTTTCGTGAAGGTTGAAGAAAATACACAATGACAAATAAAGAAATAGGAAAATAACAGTCACTGTTCCACGTCTCGTCTCGAGTTGACTTATCGTGTCTTCTGGTTATGTAGTGAATCATTGTGTTCCCACTGCCTTTCTGTACCTATCTAATTTTAATCTCTTTGTGACACAATATGAACGAAGTAATTGGGTTGTTCAGTCCCGAGACACATAGGACTCTAAAAATCGAGGTACACTACTGACCAGTCCTCTTCTAAAGGGATTTTGTGGGTAATTGTAAAGAAATGGAAAATAGTTTACTTACCACTCCTTATTGTCTCGTCCAACGATATTTCACAAGTCTTTTACTACAATTAAAGGTAAGGCTTTACTGTATTACAAATACTTTTGAAATTTCCAACGTACTAACATAATAAAAATGAATAATAACCAAACCCTTTACTTATCTCGTACATATTCAGAGGAACTACCCAAGTTTCTCTTCCAGAGTCCGTAAACTCACCTCACCTTCTTTGAGGGACATGTCACTCTGACCGAACTTTAAAGTGAAACTTGTAAAAATCCTCACTCTAGTGTTCGTGAGTTCCTCTTCGATTCCCTCCCGTATACCGTAATTTATGGACCTACATGGAATACAATACCCATACTTAAACGATAACTAGTATCCTTTCGGAAAGTAAAGAACCGTAGATTTACTATCTACTTTTAGGAGGTAGACACTTACCACTCTACAAGGTCTTCCCACAAGAAGACTATTAATACTTCCCAACAGTACGAAAATGTATATATATTAGACAGTTTAACTGTGTCGACTTCTGCGACCCTTACCAGATACCTAAAATCTTCAGAAATAACGAGTTTTCACGAAATCATTTTAGTCCACATGACTATAGAAAAAAGGAAATAAACAATACTTATACATATTTATTTCATCGTTGCTCCATTGTATTGACAAACAAAAGGAAAGTATCATCGGAGTAACAACTAATTTGGGAAATTCGGAGGGCCAACAAACAAAGAGTTTTACTTGTCCGATACAAGTGTAGACAATTGTGTGAAATCCGTTCTTCTGGTCATACACACGTTCTTACCCTAGTTTGTTATATCACCGTAATTACTTCGTAGATATAAATAATTTCTAGGTATTATAATAAAAGATTGAAATTTCCTCCTCTTTGTTTCTTTCAGGTTCTTTAAACCACTACTTCGTTGGGAGTACCGAATCACTCAGTCTTTTACGTCACATAAGAGCTCGGCGTCGACTCCCCTCGTCACGAAGGCCCGTCACATCCTGAAAGTCCGTGTTAGGACTTTACGACTGCAAAAATAGGTGACAGTCCCGATTTTATGGTGTCCACACACTGGTGTACGTATGACAATCCATATAGTCTAGAACTTCTCGGGCAACAATAATCTTACCTCTCACGTTGTCTCTTCACACGATATTTATAACCCTAAAATTAAAAAAAAAGGTCGGAAGTAAAAAGAAAAAGAAAAAAAAATTTAAAATTTTAGAAATTAAGAAAATAGTTCTTTAATAGAATAATCTAAAATTCAAACAAACTTTCGTCTCTGGTCCATTAAGCAGTGGTACCATGGGAGGTGTTTTAAGGGTCTCACGGAATGTGAGCCATTAAAGATACACACGTACACTTTACCTTAACAACTGAAACTAAAATCCCTCGAACCCCTTAATATACTCCCTAAGGGACAACCGAGTCTACCATTTCTTAGACGGACGTTACGTCCTCTGGACCCAAACTAAGACCCAAGAGATCCTTCTAGGGGATCTCTTCCCTTACTGATGGGTAAGGTCATGAGAAAGGGACTCTTAAGTACCTGTCTCCCCGGTTTCTCGACCTGTACTGACTCGTTACTTATCAAAGTGAGTTTTTAAATTGATGACCAACTCATATATGAATAACTTAATAAATTAGTATATAACATATTATAAAACTCAGGAAAGTACACGGTCGTGTTACGAAAAGAAACCCCTATACGACCATTCGTTTACATCTATATTCACCCCTCAACTCTCAATTTACTTTTTTTATTATACTTTTATTACTTATAAAACTTATTATAAAATTTATTATAGGGGTTTAATTATGAATATGATTAGTCTACCAGTCTACTTAATTAGATATTTGGTTAGGTGTCCTTTTTTAAATATATATTAATAAAATAAAAAATTAAATTGACTGTACATAGTTTTATATCGAACAGATCACTACGTTCAATATTAAATTTAAGTAAATTTAAATGGTTTAGTGAGGACGACGACGACGACGACGACGACGTTGGCACTTAGTGTAGTTTGAAGGTTACTGGAGGAGTAAGTCAGTCGTCAAGTGAACGGGTCAGCACAGGCTGAGAAACACTGGGGTACCTGACGTCATGCGGTCAGTAGAGACAGGTAGGGGTTGAGGACCTTGAATAGTTTAAGTACAGGTGACTCAGCCACTACAGTAGGTTGGTAGAGTAGGAGACAGTAGGGGAAGAGAAGGACGAAAGTTGGAAAGGGTCGTACTCCCAGAACAGGTTCCTCAAAGAAGTGTAGTCCACTGGTTTCATAACCTCAAAATCGAAGTCGTAGTCAGGAAGGTTACTTATAAGTCTTTACTAAAGGAAATCCTACCTGACCCACCTAGAGGAACGACAGGTTCCCTGAGAGTTCTCAGAAGAGGTTGTGGTGTCAAGTTTTCGTAGTCAAGAAGTTACGAGTCGAAAGAAATAATATCAGGTTGAAAACGTAGGTATGTACTGATGACCTTTTTAGTATCGAAACTGATCTGCCTGGAAACAGTCGTTTCATTGCAGAAACGAAAAATTAGACGACAGATCAAACCAGTAACGAGGAGAAGGTTCCTCGTTCGCAGGACATTAAAGTACCGACGTCAGTGGTAGACGTCACTAAAACCTCGGGGGGTTCTATTTCAGACAGTGACAAAGGTAACAAAGGGGTAGATAAACGGTACTTCACTACCCTGACTTATAGTACTAGAAGCAAAAACTTACAACTCAAAATTCAGTCCATAAAGTGAGAAGAGAAAGTGAAAGTAGTTTTCCGAGAAATCAAGGAGAAGTGAAAGGCGGTATTCCCACTACAGTAGACGCATTTACTACAATAACCATAAAGAGGAGCGTCAGAACTAAAGTCGAACACGAAGTAGGTCGGACCGTAAAGTGAACTACATGAGACGTATCTTCAATTTATTCGACCCACTGTTATATGTCGGAACTGTATGAGGAAAAGGTTAAACCTTGGTCAAACAATAAGGACAGGTCAAGATTGACAACGAAGAACTGGACGTATGTCTAAAGATTCCTCCGTCCAGTCCACCAGACCATAAGGGTAGAGAAATTCTGGAGGAGTAATTCAGAGGGGATCAATCGTGTAAACACGTCAACCTCCCGTCGACCGGACTACCGGAAACCGGAAACCAGTTTCGTCCTCTGTTTGGACCTATAGTTTTGTAAAGAAAGAAAGGGTCTGAACCCCTTTACGACTGAACCGAGACCATTGTCGTGAAGATGGTCACGACGGACGGGGTGGTAAGTGTGGGGTGGGACGGACGTGACACGGTGAGTCTCCGTCACCGTCGGTACCGGGCACTGAAGGACGGCTCCAGTGGGGAGCCACGTGATCCGTCCATATACCCACCTACATCCCCGGTACATAAGTGACTGTGATGTGGACCGGGGTAAGGGTCGGAGAGGACTGTGACGGGGTACTCTCATAGGAAGTCAAGTCACGTCAGCGAGTCAGCACAGGCTGAGAAACGCTGGGACACTTAACGTCGTGTGGTCCGGAGGGACAGGTAGTGGTAGAGGGCCTCAAGTGAGTCTGAGTGCAGGTAGCTCAGTCACTACGGTAGGTCAGTAGAGTAGGAGACAACAGGGGAAGAGGAGGACGGGGATTAGGGA
Organism: Capra ibex; assembly: GCA_006410555.1. Lineage (NCBI taxonomy): Eukaryota > Metazoa > Chordata > Mammalia > Artiodactyla > Bovidae > Capra > Capra ibex. The sequence continues at coordinate 15,293 of SJYO01040384.1, read as the reverse complement.
GGGTCGTAGTCTCAGAAAAGGTTACTCAGTTGAGAAGCGTACTCCACCGGTTTCATGACCTCAAAGTCGAAATCGCAGTCAGGAAGGTTACTTCTGGGTCCTGACTAGGGGAAATCCTACCTGACCAACCTAGAGGAACGTCCGGTTCCCTGAACGTTCTCAGAAGAGGTTGTTGTGTCAAGTTTTCGTAGTTAAGAAGCCGTGAGTCGGAAGAAGTGTCAGGTTGAGAGTGTAGGTATGTACTGGTGTCCTTTTTGGTATCGGAACTGATCTGCCTGAAATCAGCCGTTTCATTACAAAGACGAAAACTTATACGATAGATCTAACCAGTATTGAAAAGAAGGTTCCTCATTCGCAGAAAATTAAAGTACCGACGTTAGTGGTAGACGTCACTAAAACCTCGGGTTCTTTTATCAGACTGTGACACAAGTGACAAAGGGGTAGATAAAGGGTACTTCACTACCCTGGTCTACGGTACTAGAAGCAAAAGACTTACAACTCGAAATTCGGTTGAAAAAGTGAGAGGTGAAAGTGGAAGTAGTTCTCCGAAAAATCGAGGAGAAGTGAAAGACGGTATTTCCACTACAGTAGACGTATAGACTCCAATAACTATAAAGAGGACCGTTAGAACTAAGGCCGAACACAAAGAAGGTCAGGTCGCAAAGAGTACTACATGAGACGTATCTTCAATTTATTTGTCCGACTGTCATATGTCGGAAGTGCATGAAGAAAAGGATAAACCTTGGTCAGACAACAAGGTACAGATCAAGATTGACAACGAAGGACTGGACGTATGTCTAAAGAGTTCTCCGTCCAGTTCACAAGACCATAAGGGTAGAGAAAGTCTTAAAAGGTGTCAAGTAACACTAGGTGTGTCAGTTTCCGAAACCGTATCAGTTATTTCGTCTTTATCTACAAAAAGACCTTGAGAGAACGAAAAAGGTACTAGGTCACCTACAACCGTTAAACTAGAGACCAAAGAGACGGAAAAGATTTTGGTCGAACTTGTAGTTCCTCAAGTGTCAAGTGCATAACAACTTCGGACCGAACCTCTTAAAACTCGTAATGAAATGATCGTACACTCTACTCACGTTAACACACCATCAAACTCGTAAGAAACCGTAACGGAAACGAACCCTAACCTTACTTTTGACTGGAAAAGGTCAGGACACCGGTGACGACTCAACAGGTTTAAACGACCGTATAACTCACGTCGTGAAAGTGTCGTAGTAGAAAGTCCTAAACTTTATAGAGTTGACCTTAAGGTAGTGGAGGTGATCGAAACAAGCATCACTACGAAGGATTCCGGGTGAACTGAAGTGTAAGGTCCTACAGACCGAGATCCACTCACTAGTGTGGTAGTACTAATAGAACCAGCACTTCTAGAAAAAACATGTCAAGAAGACACATAAGAACGGTAGAGAAGAATTATAGAAGACGAAGACAATCCAGGCATGGTAAAGACATGAAATAGTTTGGGTAGAAACGTACTTTACAAGGGAACCATAGAGATTAAAAGAACTTCTCTAGAGATCAGAAAGGGTAAGACAATAAAAGGAGATAAAGAAACGTAACTAGAGACTTCTTCCGAAAGAATAGAGAACGATAAGAAACCTTGAGACGTAAGTCTATAAATATAGAAAGGAAAAGAGGAAACGAAAAGTGAAGAGAAGAAAAGTGTCGATAAACATTCGGAGAGGTCTGTTGGAAAAACGAAAAAACGTAAAGAAAAGGTACCCCTACCAGAACTAGGGACAGACGAGATGTTACAGTGTTTGGAGTAAGGTAACAAGTAGTCCGTGAGCCAGACAGTCTAGATCCGGGAATTTAGATAAAGAGTGAAGGTGACATATTAGTATTCCCTAAACTAAATCCAGTATGGACTTACCAGATCGCCAAAAGGGTGTAAGAAGTTAAACTCAGACTTAAACCATTATTCCTCAAGTACTAGACTCGGTGTCAGTCGAGGACCAGAACAAAAACAACTGACATATCTCGAAGAGGTAGAAGTCAAGTCAAGTCAAGTCAAGTCAGCGAGTCAACACAGGCTGAGAAACGCTGGGGTACTTAGAGTTGAGGATTATATTGTAATACACATTGAGTTGTTAGCCTCAGTGTCATCTAATTATAAAATTGTTGGTAACGTTTTTTTTTTTCAATCACAATGTATGACCACGGACATATGTATACACCGACGATTCAGCGAAGTCGACACAGACTGAGAAACACTGAGACATCTGACATCGGACCGTCCGGGAAAACAGGTACCTTAAGAGGTCCGTACTTATGGCCTCACCCAACGGAGAAGGTCCCCTAGAACGGCTGGGTTCCAAGTTTGGGTACAGAACATACAGAGGACGTAACCGTCCACCCAAGAAATCGTGATCACGATGGACCCTTCGGGTCATAGATATATTACAGAAATTAAAAATTTAACCATCTTTTCTCGAAAAAAAAAAAAAAAAACCAGATCTGCACATATTAATCATTTTTGTCCTTCTTTATGACAATTTGATTACATAGAAACAACTTACTGTTAAACATAAGTTTCGTAAAAAACCCTCCCTTCTATTCTCTTAATCCCCAAACTATATTACATATCCTATGTATACTATTGTTGTTCTAAACCAGAATCTTTTAAAGGTATCACTACAACCCTAGTATCGTACCCTAATTATCGTCGAAATGTATGCTTATATGAATGTCATACTCACATTTCGAAAGTTCGATAAGTCGGTATATAACTCTACTGTTATTTTCACAGACTCTCTCAGGAAACACAAGATACCCTTAAGTCACCCACAACCAACTCGACTAAAATACTTCGGTGACCATGTCGTGACTTTTATACTGATATATAGTCGACACCAGGGTATTGACTTTACAATTAGAGTCATCTAATGACAAGTATAAATACCATCATTTTATAAATATAGGATTTAGTTACTTATTTATTACGACTACCTAGTTCTAACATCAAGTCCCAATACTCATTTTCTTCGATTATGTTATCCTTGTTTTGAAATACACGCCGATGTATCACCCTTTTACACTTGATTAAGTATTAATTTACAATTTACTGTTGTAATAATTATTCAAAACTAATGTTTAAGAATAAAATAAAACATCATTATATATGTCTTGTATCTTAAATGGTAAAATTGGTAAAAATTCAGATATCAAGACACCGTAATTGAAGTAAAAATAACAATACGTTAAACCACCATTTAAGAACAATTCTGGTTCCAGAATAATATATAACATCCACAAAAAAACAAAACAAAACAAAAATTATACCCTTTTGATTCAGAAAATCTCAGTGGTTGAAGTCGAACTGACTTAGAACAACTAGGTCCTTGTAGTCAGTGCTCCTCCTATGGGCCCTTCTTATGTCTATTGAACCACGTTTGAAGTGGTGAAACTTTATTTAAGATCACATATAAGATCCTACAATCACGTCAAAAAAAAGAAACGTAGACTTGGTCATCAAAGAAGTCCACTACTGCCTAATGATAATTATCAAATACCTACCTTTAAGTCAGATACGTAGGTAGGAGTCATTAGATGTATATATAGTTTACCGGTCACGGACTATGTAGAATTACATAGTCCTTTATGTACCTCTACCCATCCTTCAGACAATTTCCTTATTTACAAACAGGACTTATATTACAACATTAATAATTTCTGGATTACTTCAAGACCTCACGAAGAATCTTGTAAACCTAAAAATCTTCTGTACAAAAAAGTCTCACTTTACTTGTAATTAATATCCATAATTCCATTATATGCTTCAACACTAATTTCAAACTGTGACGATTAATCAGGACAATTTATAGAAAAGAATATGATGTATCCACCTTTAATTTACTCTTCCTTACACTAAAACAAAATCTTAGAATTTTAAAAATGCACAAACAGAATTTTACTTTTGTAACCGGTAAAAGGAAAAATAATGTAATCTTAAGAAAATTATACGTGACATAAAGTCTAGTGTAAAGTAACTATTATTAGATAAATGACCCTTCTAACTTCAAAGAAAGAAACCATTACTCTAAAAGTAGGTCTTATTGACCATTTCAGTGAAGAATATATTTATAAAAACTTTTAATTTTTTTAAATTTTAAGGAACACAGGAAAAACGGTTATTTAGACTTACGAGTTCAGAACCAAAAACTTTTGACACAATATAAATATTCAGGTGTCTATAAATCCTATTTTTACAATGGACGAATCCTTAACACCAGAGTATCACTTACTATACCTGCTAAAAGTAAGACCTGAAGAAACCTAGAAGTTTTAGAAGTAATAAAAGTCATCACTTAACATATTTATTGACAAGTTGTCGTAATTTTTTCTTACTTAAGGTTTTTTTAAAGAATGCACCGTTCAGGATATCACAGTACTATTGTTTAATCAACCTTTCTTACTATCCTCAAATATAACAGTTTCACTTTTTTTTTGTGATTTAAAATCGAGGAAGTCGTAGTGACAGTGGATTACATGAGTCAAATATAAACATAATTAATACACACGTATAATCAGTAGATTTCATCTCATCAGAACAACGTGACTTTTTTTTCTACTCATATCAACTCTAATCCAAGATAAAGAGTAATTTTCAACATATTAAAAAAGGAGAACTAATAACCTACTAAGAAACTTAGAATTTTGTCCATATAATATTTAGAAGGCTCTTTGAACAGTAAAAGAATTCATAGAAGTAGGCCAAAAGTTAAACTCTTCCGAACTCTAAAGAGACGTAAAAACGAAAGGTGAATCTTTGAAAGTTCGTTCTTAGGATCCTTCAAAATGGACAATACTTTGGGATAAACCACTAAGAAAGTCGTAAACAATAAACCATCTTATTTTCTTGTCTTTCTTTTTGATGAGGGGGACTTCTTTCTTAGATCAATCGTCCACCTACCAAACAAAGGACCCGCACACATACACTCACACACACACATACATACTTTAGTACCTGCACTCGTTGTTCTGAGGAAATAACCCCTTTACGTATTCAGAATATAAAATCCACCACCACTTTCTACTACCTTGAACCGTTGAATTCATAAATATTGTTTCAACTTTTTAATTTTATGGTAGAGACCATAGATGTCTCGTACACACGATTCAGCAAAGTCAACGCAGACTGCGACGTTGGGATACCTGATATCGGGCGGTCCGAGGACACAGGTACCCTAAGAGGTCCGTTCTTATGACCTCACCCAACGGTAAAGGAAGAGGTCCTCTAGAAGAGCTGGGTGGCTAGTTTGGGTACAGAGCACGCAGAGGACGTAACCGTCCCCCCAAGAAATGGTGATCACGGTGACCCCATAGATGTCTTCGGTCTCAGTTTACTTAAAACTTATCGTATATCTATTTAGAACCGAAAGTACATTAAGATCATATTTACAACTGGATAAATCTATTTTACAAAAAGGTTTTACGATCTCGACATCCACATAACCAAGGATGTGATAAAATAAAAAGTTCGATTCCATAATAGTCCCTTTTCAATCCACTACGACGTCTGTCAGTCACCGATAACCCACCGTGATATCCTTTAAATGATACGTACAGTAACTCAGCCTGTGGTTCCACTTAGACTTCCTTTATAGTAAGAGTAATATATAGTCATCTGTTAACGTAAAAAGTAAAAACAAGGAAGAATTAAAACGGGTAACGAACCGACCACCCGTGTACTTAGACCAGGATTAAAAGAGGGACACCTTTCGAAAAGACCGAGGTACAGAAGGTTCCTACCCCCCATACTCGACAATTCCACAAACTATTGAACGAGAAACGAGAGAGAGGATGAACAAAAGAATTCTAAAATATGGTTACATACAAAATCTCTGTCTACAAAGAAAGGAATTCTTAAATAAATTCAAAAACTCATTTATTATGAATGTATCTTAGTTCGCAGTCGTTTATATTTTATAAGATAGTTTTCAGATTTGACAGAAAAGGTAAACAGGTCTAGGTAGTCGGGATTCTCTATTTTTAGTAGGTCTCTTTAAAATACGAACATACTTGAGTATATGTGTATACAAATATACGATAAAAAGGGAGATAAAATAAGTCAAAATTAAAAAATATAACTACATATCAACTAAATGTTTGTTGTCACTAAGTCAATATGTATATATATATATGTGTGTGTAAGAAAATTTTATAAGAAAAGGAATACTAAAGAGTACCCTACGACTCGTACCGAGAGACACGATATGTCATCGTGGAACAGCGCATAGGGAAGACTTATATTTTCGAGGGTAGACGATCGGGGTGGGAGATAGGGAAGGGGAGAGGAACCGTTGGTCGTCAGAGAAGAGACATAGTTACAAAGACAAGGTATCTATCCAAGTAAACCCAGTATGAAAGTTAAGGTGTATATTCACTGTAGTATACCATAAACAGAAAGAGAAAGATTGAATAAAGTCAATCTGACTATTAGACATCGACGTAGGTACAACGAAGTTTACCGTAATAAAGCAGGACGAATCCGACTTATCGTAAAGTAGTATGACGTAGAAAAAAAAAAAAAAAAAAAAAAAATAGAACATAACCCAATATCGATTAATTGTTTTTCACAACACTATCAAAGTCTACTTGTCGTCTCCCTGAGTCGGTATGTAGATGTACATAGGTAAGAGGGGGTTTGAAGGGAGGGTAGGTCTAACGGCGTATTGTAGTTCGTCTCAAAGTACGCGATATGTCATCCAGGAATCACCACTGGGTAAAATTTATCTCGTCACATATGTACAGGTAGGGTTTGAGAAATGGATAAGGAAGGAGAGACAAAAATGGGAGATCGTTGGTAGTGAACCAAGAGATACTCAGACAAAGACAAAACATTCAAGTAAACACAGTAAAGAAAAATCTAAGGTGTGTACTCCCTACGGTACGTTATAAAGAGAAAGAGAGAAACTGAATGAAGTCAGTCATACTGTGAAAGATCCAGGTAAGTGCAACGACGTTTACCGTAATAAAGTGAGAAAAATTTACCGACTCATTTTAAGGTAACATATATCCCTGGCGTAGAAACAGGCAAGGAGACAGTCACCGGGCAATCCAACGAAGGTACAGAACTGATAACATTTGTCACGACGTCACGTGTGACCCCACGTACATAGAAAAACCTAGTACAAAAAGAACCCTATATACGGATCCTCACCCTAACGTCCTAGTATACCATCCATCGAGATCAAAATCTAAAAATTCCTCGGAGGTATGACAAGAGGTATCACTGACATGGTTAAATGTGAGGGTCTTTGTCACATCCTCCCAAGGGAAGAGAGGTATCGGAGAGGTTGTACATAACAAACACCCCACAGACTGCTATCGGACCACACTCCACTATAGAGGAACATCAAAACTAAACGTAAAGAGAGGATTAATCACTACTTGAAGAAAAGTACACGGATGATCGGTAGACATATACAGAAGAAACCTCTTTACAGACACATCCAAAGCTGGGCAACAAACTCACGTGGTGTAGGAGAAATAGGTAAGTAGGCAACTACCCGAAAATCCAGCAAAGGTACAGAACCACCAACACTTGTCACGACGACGTTTGTAAAGGAAAATTTCGTCTTACATCGTACGATAGGTGTCAGAAGACATGGAACGAAAAAATGAACTGTTATATAGTACCTGTCAAAAGACGTACTCACGAAACCGGTCATATCCAATAATATAACTAGGATTTTAGACACGGAATTTTATTGTATCTAAATATAAAGTGAGTGTAACGTGCAGATAACACTCAGTAGACATTGGAACCAGTTCCAGTGGCAGAGGACTCTTAAGGTCGACTAACTCGTTGTAAATAGACCTTGTAACGGCTCAATTTCTACTCCCCACACCATCCACCCACCCTATCGAATTTTTTTAGTGCAGAAACGAGAATTTAGAAGACAGACTTTCACTGTGTACTACATATACGGATGTAAAGTAAGCTGTTCCGTTCAGTATGGAAAGGGGTTCAAGTTGTTCCTACCCCTATAAAGTAAGAGGACGTCCCTCTTCACAGTGTTATCCCCTCAAAACTGATTGACCACTTACCATTGGGTCAGACGGGGTTAGTCATAATTTCTGGCGTCATAGTAAAAATGTCGACGTGGTGTAGGGTGATTTACCTACGTTATATTAAATTCATGAAAGAACAATTATCTGTAATCGAAAGAAAATTAGAATAATGTTATCAGGACTTTCCATAGTAAAGTCCTCGTACTCGTGGAGCGACCCCATTTAAGACTCGTCATCTTAATGACTTAGTAACTATGTATATAAATATTACAAACATTATAACAATTAAACGGGAGGTTAAATGTGGTCACCGTGTACTCCGACATAAAAAATACGAATGGTTATTGTGTTACACAATAGTTTTGAAGACCTTGAATTTGTCTAGACACTCCACATTTACCATAGGACCATATCGAAAAAAAATTTGATAAATAAATAAATAAACCGACACGGTCCCAGAATCGACACCGTTCACCCTGGAAACTAAAAGTAACCCCCGTAAGAACCCGGCCCTTCTAGAGGACCTCTTCCCTTACCGTTGGGTGGGGTCATAAGAACGGACCTCTTAAGGTTCCTGTCTCCTCGGACCTCCCGATCTCAGGTACCCTAATGTTTCTCAACCTGTGCTGACTCACCTTGATTGTGACAAAGTACGTCGCAGAAACCAGCACCGTACACTTGAGAATCAACACCGTATACTCTAGATCCAGGGACGGGTCCCTGGCTTGGTACCAGGGAACATAACCCTTGTGTCAAACTCAGTGACCTGACAGCTCAGGGATAGGACCATATCAAAATTAACCTAAAAAACATTAACTCTACTTGTGTAAATTTCTGTGAAACATAAAGAAAAAGACTTGAGGAGCCTGAAGATAAAACAAGGAAACTAACCAACTTAGTACACAGTTATGATATAACAAAAGTAATAACTGCAGAATATTATACAAAATTTTAGACTTGTCAGAAGAGAGTGACGAGAATTAAATCTCTCGAAAGAAGAATATGAACAAAAAAAAAAAGTATAATTGATATCTTAGTAGAATAAATAAAGGTCTTTTTTTTTAGACGAACATAAAATAACCATATTAAAATTTACACATGTAATTAGATCCCTCTTGACTGTAAAAATGTTGGACGTAAGGAAAGAAAAAAGGTCGATGGTAAAGGTGAGTACAAATCCAAAAGGATTATTTCAAAACGTGTAAATAAACTTTTCCTTAAGGATTCATGAAATAGACAATAAAACATAATAACAAAGAGAACATTTAACCTCGAAGACAAGGTAATATAGAAAATTGCCAAACATGTATACTTCTAATAACGAAAGATACACAATGAAACATATGACTATGAGAGATTTAGAACATAAGTAAAACCATCAAAAAGTAAACTGAAAAATTGAGGTCAAAGTATTAGGAGAGCTTTTCACTTTCACAATCAACAGGTCAACACAGACTGAGAAACGTTTGGTACCTGACATCGGGTGGTTCGAGGAGACAGGTAGCTTAAGAGATCGGTTCTTGTGACCTCACCCAACGGTAAGGGAAGAAGTCCCCAAAAAGGACTAAGTCCTTAGTTTGGACACAGTCCGTCTAACGTCCGTCTAAGAAATGGGTGACTCCGAAGCTCCTTCGGGTACTACGAGAATAGAGACCTTTTAATACCAAATAAGACGAGTAAGGAAAACACAATTATTAAAGATCAAATTGACTTAGGTGATTATATAGGGAACATTACAATTCACAATCACTATTATCACTCGTGGGAAAATAGACTACCATCACCTTACGTAGTCACAAAGGGGTGATTCTTACAAGACCTCCATTTAGAATTCTTAAATCGGTAATGAAAGATTAAACAACTCATAAATTGTTCTTATATATAAACAGTCACCGAAAAGTCAAAACTAGTTCTTAAGGTACACTGAAAAAAAGTCTATATGATTCATTAGTAAAGTAGTAAAATTTTCTTTAGCCAACTTACGATTGGTACAAAGTCCATGAGAACAGCCGCACGACCTATGTCACCACTTGTTTCGTCTTCGGACGAGAAAATCTCAAATATAACTCCGTCCTCTTTCTCTGTTATTTATTTTTAACACTACATAGTTATGTAACTTAGTCAACATCTTCCTCTATGTCTTCACAACATCTTTTTTTTCCTAGTCTGCGAAGTCCCCACCCCCAACTTGTCAACGTTTAAATCCGTCTCACCCGTCGTATTCGGATACTCCTCCCACAGTAAATTCGTCTTGTGCCTTCCCCCACGCCCTAATTCGGGGTACCTATTGAACACATGTCACAAGGTCCGTTTCCCCTATAGCGTCACGTTCAGGAAATTCCGTCCCTGTAGGGACCTGACAAACTCCTCGTCGTCACAGGTCACACCGACCTCGACACACTGAACTCGTCTCTCCCATTCTCTGTCTCCGTTGTGCAAATTATCTAACGGTCCAATATATTTGGTCGCCAGGGATTAGAGAAACCGTGGTCCCTGGTCAAATCACCTTCTGAAGAAAAGGGGATGTATGACCTCTCATCTCTCTTGCCAAAGTCTTACCAAGTTCACGTAGTGTAAATAACACGTGAAATAAAGATAATGACAATATTGTCGGGGTAGAGTCTAGTCGTCCATAATCTAGGACCTCCGAGTCCTGGGAAATCCAATCCATTCTTAAATACGCGAAATGAGATTCATTTTACCTTTCAGAAACCTCCAAAACCTCGTCTCTTTACTGTACTAGACTGAATTTATGAATTCACTACACAAATCATATTCGTCATAATCACGTAAAAGAGTCTAAGGTACTAGAGTCTTATTCGGTATAAACAACACTACATAATAAAAAGAAAAACTTCTTCATAACTACCTAAAACAAACGATTATAAAAGAAATCCTGAAAATGTAACTCCAACCAGAAACCTCAAAGACACACACACACAAACACATATACACACAAAATTCATCATTTACATAGGAGTTATAATTAACGTCTTAAAACAAATGAAGTATTTTTCTTAACTTTTCAAAATAAAAAGACATATAACGTCACGAATTTCTCTTAACTGTAATAAGAAAATTTTTTTCCAAAGGACCGTAAGGAGACCCTTTGGTCTCTGTCTAAAGAATAGAGATAAGGACGGAATTTGGTGTCTTCCCTTAAGTGAAACATCCTAAGACACAGTGTTTAAGTTTTCATTTCTCATTCCTACACTCACTCACTTCAGCGAGTCAGTACAGGCTGAGAAACGCGGCACCTGACATCGGATGGCCCGAGGAGGTTGGTACCCTAAGAGGTCCGTCCTTATGACCTTGCCCAACGGTAAAGGAAGAGGTCCCCTAGAGGGGTTGGGTCCCTAGTTTGGACCCAGAGGCCGTAACCTCCGTCTGCGAAATTGGACACTCGGTGGTCCATTCCTATCAATCCAAATTTTGAAAAAAATTTACTTTTTGATGTTTCTTTTAGGTACTCAAAAAAGGAATATGTTCCTTTGACTTTTACTAAAATGACTATTAAAAAGTCACTAAGAGTACAGTCTACGTTAGTCATCTTTCAGAGACTTGTAGACACACTAATAATTTAATTATATCCGACTTTAATATAATATGGACACCGGTTAACTACTCATAACGTTTTTGGGTAAAATTTTGAACATAAAATATATTCCACAAAATTTCTTGGCCAAATTTTATTTATTTATTTATTTATTTCTTGGCCAAGAACTATAAAGGATGGAATATAGGATGGTTAAGGAAGTAAGTCAAAATAGTAAAAACGTGTCTCTCCTACCAGTCATGATAGAAAATTTAATAATAAAAGACTAATCTTTCACTTTCTCCTCTTCCCTTGGAGGTCTGATTTTCGACCTCCGAGTATCGAAATCATCCCACTCGTTCGACTGTAGAATCGAGTGTAAAGTTCTACGATAGGTATTTTACTTTAGTAATAGAACCTTTCTATAGACGTGAGAGTGTAAGTTACGGCGTAATAAGTGTTACCGATTCTGTACCTTTGTTGTTTTCTTCACAAATAATCGGTATTTTTTTTTTCCTCTAGGACGGAAAACCTGTCGTACCTACTTGGACCTCCTGTGACACGACACTTTATTCGGTCTGCGTCCTACTGTCTATGTTATACTAGAGTGATTGTACACGTTAGAATTTTTCGACTCGAGTATTTGCTTCTCTTGTCTACTGACTGCCACCCTCCTTACCCCTCCACAATCAGTTTCCCATAGGTCAGACTTCTGTTTATTCAAGAACCTTAGATTCCATGTCGTACCACTGAAATCAAGTGTTATGACAAGACAGATGAACCTGTAACAATTCTCTCTAGAATTTACAATATTGGGGGTTTACCATATTAATATACTCTACTACCTCTACAATTGATTGAAATAAACATGGACTTCAGTAGTATAACATATGGAATTTGAATGTGTCACAATACATAGTTAATGTAGACTTATTTTGACCCCTTTTTTATGAAAGGTATAGTCATCCACTTGACAAACTCCTTTTAAAACCATGGATGACCTTACGAAAGTCAAACTGTCTATCCTAAGAACTGGTTTCATCTTATTTGTTACACCCTAATAAACAGAGGGCACTGTCGACTACTCTATCCACTGAGGTCCTAACCCAAGTCGTTGAGGTGTTCAGGTCTGGAGACCCCTCCGCTGAGAAGTCAAGAGAGTTGAAAGGGAGTAAGAGTGTTACACCGACGGTATCATGGTTCGTACTTGCAGAAAAGCGGTCAAAAGTCCTTCTTTCTCCCCTTGTAAAGAAATATGTAAAGAGAGGACAAAAATAGTCCTTCTTTTAGAAAAGTCTATGTAAAGGAACCTTTACTCATCCAGTTTACGGATGATTTGTAAGACATCGTTTTCTTTGATACTGAAGGTATACAGTTAGTACTAAATAATAGACCCGGTTTGGACCAACTAAAGATCGGGTTTGGACATGGTTTCATCCGAGGATAAATTCCCTAGGGTGTTTCTCTTTACAGAAGACTCACACGAAAGTTCACAGACGGAGTCACGATTCTCGGTTTTGGAATCACTGCAAACACTCCCCTTCTACCTTAAGAAACAAAGTAAAGACATAGGAGTAAAGGTGTCCAGAGGGCTAAGTTCTTTAGAAAGATAACGGGGTGTCGTCCCAGAAGTAATTAGATAACATGTTGGACTACCTGTACTGGAGTAAAGAGGTCAGTTCGAGAGAGAGGACTCAAGGTCTAGGTACATAAATAGATTAATAGATTAAGTATTAATCCGAAAGATTCCTACCTAGTACTAATGTTTTTGAGTTTTTTGATGACCTAATTAAGTAAAAATGAGGTAAGACGGGGAGGAGGACCTCAGGGATGACGTCTTTTACTGAGACGATAGACCCCAGTGGAACTAAGAACAGAGGTGATTTTGAGTATAGATCGGTGACTCAAAATACTAAGTCCTGAAGATTTAGAAAGAGTTCAGGTTAGTGGATACCGGTAGAGATAATCAAACGATCCTGACTATATTATTTTATGACACCTGGCACACGGAATTTTTGACTAAAGAAAAGAGTGTTGAGTCCTCTGAACTTCGGGTTATAGCTCCACACAGTCTCAGTTCCGGAGAGAGGAATGGAACGTCTACCGACAGAGGAGTGACGGAAGTATATTAGAAAAGAGACACGTGTGTATAGGAACCACCGAGAGACACAGGTATAAAGGAGAGGAATCTTCTTAGGGGCATCCCAACTTAATTTTGGACGTGATTGTCGAAGTAACGTAGATAAGTGGTGAAAGATCCAGGATAGAGATTTACACCGTGTAAGACTCCATACTCGTAAATCACGAAATAGTAGACTTAAAACCCCTTGTGTTAAATTGGGTATCGGGGAAAGGACAAGATGACAGAATTTAAACTGGTAGTAATAGAGAGTAGAACTAATAACTGAATTTGGTGGAGAAAAGAAGGTAAATAAAATTTTTAAGAAGTCGATCTTACAGGAAATGTTACTGTGGGACACAAATTTGTAAAAGATACATATATATATATATATAAAAAATTACCTTTCTATAGGGTACAAACCTCTTCCGTTACCGTGGGGTGAGGTCATGAGAACGGACCTTTTAGGGTACCTGCCTCCTCGGACCATCCGACGTCAGGTACCCCAGCGATTCTCAGTCCGTGCTGACTCTCTGAAGTCAAAGTGAAAAGTGAAAGTACGTAACCTCTTCCTTTACCGTTGGGTGAGGTCACAAGAACGGACCTCTTAGGGTCCCTGCCCCTCGGACCACCCGACGGTAGATACCCCAGTGTGTCTCAGCCTGTGCTGACTTAGTTGAATCGTCGTCGTCGTCGTAGGGTACAAATACTTAACCCTCTTAGTTATAACAATCTTACAGATTTGATGAGTTACCCTAGGTGTCTCAGTTCCGTTAGGAAGAGTTTTACGGTGACTGAAAAAAATTTTTATCTCGATCTTTTTTATTAGGATTTTATGTATCTTTCTTTCACTTTCACAGTCAACGAATCAACACAGACAGAGGAACACTGGGGTACCTAACATCAGACGGTCCGAGGAGACAGGTACCCTGAAGGGTCCGTTCTTAGGACCTCACCCAACGATAAGGGAAGAGGTCCCTTATAAGGACTGGCTCTCTAACTTGGGTCCAGAGGACGTAACGTCCGTCTAAGAAATGGTAGACTTGGTGGTCCTTTCGGGCATTTTATGTATACCTCGGTGGTTTCTTGGGTAAATGTTTTAGTAAGAACTCTTTCTTATCGTTTTGACCTCTGTAACATTCAAGACTAAAGTTTGACAAAATGTTTCGATGTCAGTAGTTTTGTCGTACCATACAACAGAAAGTGTAAGTACTAAAAAATGATGAAATTGGACAATATGTTTCGGGAAACATTTGGAGAGGTAGAAATAGAGACTTGTTAAAAAGAAGTGGTTTAGGTAAAAGGACGGTACACCCAGATGAAAATCTAGAACATTCATTACATGAAACGTCTGGGACCCAGGGATTTGTAGGAGAAAAAAAACATTGTATGAGGGTTACACCTCATTACAGGATAAAAAATGAGTAAGGTAGTAAAACTCAATAACCAAGCCAAGTCAAGCCAAGTCAGCGAGTCAGCACAGACTGAGAAACGCTGGGGTACTTAACGTCGTACGGTCCGGAGGAACAGGTAGTGGTAGAGGACCTAAAGTGAGTTTGCGTGCAGGTAGTTCAGCCACTACGGTAGGTCGGTAGAGTAGGAGACAGC
>SJYO01040370.1:0-10441 GCA_006410555.1 Capra ibex | reverse complement strand
TTCCAGTGTCCTTCCCTCCCTCAGACACGCATCCAGGTCCTCCAGCTGCTGATCAAGTCCCACGAGGAATCTGTCCAGGAGGCTCTCATTTCGACCTGCACAAGAGCCCATGATGCTTAAGAGCTGGAAGGTCTGCTGGAGCAACTCGTGCACAACAGCTGTGGCTTCTGTCTTCTCAAGCCTGGTCCCGTGCACCAGGGTCTGAGGAATCTGAAGTCAGTCCTGTCCCTCGGACAGGACACAGTGGGCACTCTCTCCATCTGACTCCAAGTGTGAAGCTTTCCAGATTGCCGTGGCTGGCAGGCAGCTCACAGCCCAGGGAGCACGTGGGGCTGGAGCAGAGCATCACCAGGGCCGCAGCACAGAGATGGGGAGAGCCATTGGGATGCTGGGGGCTTGCAGGACCGCCTGCAGGGGAGGTCTAGGCAAGTTCTGAGGGCTTGGGGTGATGGGTGGCTCTTAAAGAGTGAGTCGAGAAACTTTCATTTTCTGGGTTTTTCCACATTTTTCCCTTTCCTTTCTTTTTCTACTCTTTGTAATGAAATCAATAAAAGTGCTAATTTTTGCCATGAGTGCCTAGGTGGGGGACATCAAATCATGCATGCCACTCTGGTTGATAGCTACACAGACATATATTATGCTTTTCTCACCTCCTTAGTTGTTTCTGGGAGAAGAGTCTGATCAAAGTCAGAGAAGGGACAAATATTCATACAATTGTGGCTTTTCCAGGTCACCAAGAAATGTTCAGTATGAAAAGATGGTGGAGGGCGGCCAGCTCCAGGAGGCCCAGGCCATCTCTGTGCTCCACGAGATGCTCCAGCAGAGCTTCAACCTCTTCCACACAAAGCGCTCCTCTGCTGCCTGGGACACCACCCTCCTGGAGCAGCTCCGCACTGGACTCCATCAGCAGCTGGACCACCTGGATGCCTGCCTGGGGCAGGTGATGGGAGAGGAAGACTCTGCCCTGGGAAGGACAACCTCACACTGGACCTGAAGAGGTACTTCCAGGGCATCCATGTCTACCTGCAAGAGAAGGGATACAGTGACTGCGCCTGGGAAACTGTCAGAGTGGAAATCACGAGTTGCTTTTTGTGTCAACAAGTTCCTAAGAAAACTCAGGAAGTTAGAAGGAACCTGATCCTCAGTGACTCATGTCCTAGCTCAGACACTTCAAGGTTCAGTCATTTCCAAAACTCTGATTTCTGCCTCAGCGATGAAAGAGTTTGAGTGACAATTGATATTGGCATTAATGTTGAGAATATCAATACCAGCTGCTTTTAGAATTAGAGGAAATATATCTGGTGCCCTGTGGCTGAATCTTATGGAATAACATGTTTTTGTATGAATGTAACTCATTTATTTATATTAATTCATTTATTTTCATGGTACTTGCATTTCTATGTTCTGTTTATTACATGCATGCGTGTTATGCATGCTAAGTCGTTCAGTCGTGTCCGACTCTATGCGACCCTATGGACAGCAGCCCAGCAGGCTCCTCTGTCCACAGGATTCTCTAGGCAGGAATACTGGAGTGGGTTGCCTTTCCTTTCTCCAATTTACTCCATAAGAATATATAATTTTCTTTAATAAAAAGTACCTTTTATTTACTCATGACATTATCTGAAGACATGTTTCCTCCTCTCCCTTTTGGGTCTCTTCCCAGAGCCCGAATGCTGTGAAGCGACAGAGAGAAGGTGCTGAGCCGCTCCTTCCTTTATCTGCAGGTCTTGTGCAGAGAGTCTCGAGTGTGAGAGGCAGAGGCCCCAACCTCACAGAGCTCACACTGGAGCAAGGACACTGCCTGGAAAGAAGTGGGCATAAGATAATTAGGTATTTACATCTGGGCCTGGGCTACACAGAAGTATCAGATGCTGATGGCAGTGAGTATCCTGGGAAGCTCATTAGGACCATGTTTAAGCGACTTAGCAGCAGCAGCGGTAGCCGTCTCCCCAGGGAAGTAATCCGAAGTATGAGACTTGAAGAATGAGCATGAATTTGTCAAGTAACTCATGAAGAGCAAAATAAGAAAACAATAATACACAACCAAGCACAGCACGTAGAGTGTCCCTGCAGCAGGAATGGCTCTGGTGCTTTTAAAGGCATGAACAAGACCGGAGTCGGTAGACTGTACTGATGCCTGCAGGGGATAGCATGGCATGGCCCTGGAGACATGGAAAAGGGCTCAGCGATAGACTTTTGAATGATGTTAGATTTTATCTTAGGAACCAAGGAAATTACTTGCGAATTTAAAGCTACAGAGCCACTGGGACCAAAGCAGATGCAGGGAAATTCCTGAAACCAGCAGTTCGCAAAGTGTGGTCTGTGGGCCCCTGCAGATCCCCAGGACACTCTACAGGGATTCATGAGGTACGATAATTATTATATTGATATCAAGATCTTATATGTGTTTTTCACCATGGGAACAACTTCTCCTGGTGGCACAGATGCAGCGCTGGGTAAGACTCCAGTGCTGTGGTGTGGGTCAAAGCAGGGGCGCCTCAGTGCCTAGTGATTGTCCTGTTCTTACGTATAATATACTTGAAGTTTGAAAAAAGGACAGTTTCCCGTAAGAAGATCCCTAGTGAAACAGCAAGGTGATGAATTTTATGAAATCTTCACTTTGGAGTACACATTTGAAAAATCCTCTCCGTTGTAGTCTTGTTGACATGTTGTGTGGCAAGCACGTCCGCTGCACGCATGGTGACTGTTCTCAGGAGAAGCCCTTGGATGACGATTATTTGAGTTATGAGCTAAACTACCACTCTCTTGATAAAACCAAGCTTTACTCTAGAGAATGACAGTCAAATCACGGTCACTCAGAAGTGGGCATTTGACAGATATTTTCTTATACTATTTCTACTAATGTATACGAATATTCTTGTTGACTTTAATGAATGAGGCCAATCTATTTTCAATTCACATTTCCAGGATATGAATTCATCTCAGTGTGTATCTTTGCTTCTGAAAATTTGAAGAGTAGTGATTCAATATCCGTGAGTTACAAAATTTCTAATTTTATGGTTTAATTTTGACTTGACATAATTTATCAGGATGATGTTACATCTTGAAATGGTGCTTTAAAATAATATTAAAATTAATTGCAGGCATTGTGATCTGGGCACACAATTATACAAATATTTTTCCCCTGGAGGAATTATAGAGATTTTATGTGAAGTCAATGTGTGATAATTCTCATGGATGGTTTATAGATATTTGAAACAAGTTATATTTCTATTCTAGGTTAAGGGCCCGAGAGTGTTAATCACTAATTTCCTCCTCATAATCATAGTTTCAATTCTTCTCTTTACTACTTTATGTATGGTTTTTTATAGACTAGTAGCACTCTACGGGGCTTCCCAGGTCTCGCTAATGGTAGAGAACCTGCCTGCCAATTCAGGAGACAAGAGGAGACACCAGTTTGATGCCTGGGTCAAAATGATCCCCTGGAGGAGGGCATGGCAACCCACTCCAGTATTCTTGCTTGGAGAATCCCATGGACAGAAGAGCCTGGCAGCCTATGGTCCATAGAGTCCCAAAGAGTCAAACACAACTGAAGCAACTTAGCTCAAGCACAGCATTCAGGGGAAACTTCAGTGCTCCGGTGTTTCTGTTCACATTGCTATATAATGTTATATTTTTTACTCATTGTTTCATACCATTTGAAATTTAGCTCAAGCATTTAAAAAATTTAATTATAAATTCAATGTGTTTCTTACGTATATTCAACTTCTTTCTCACAAAGAATAATTTCTTTCTCATGTGTTTACTTCTGCAATTCTCAAGTGCATGAATATTAATATTAATGAGAAAGATCTCATTGATATTAAGATTGCCACCTCTAATTATTTGCTACATTATATTTTTATGCTCTGTATTGGCCCCCCTTCTGTGTTGCCCTTGTTTTGCCATTAAGTATTTAGTATTATTTGATTTTAGGGTTTTCTTCCTCTTCCAAGTAATAATGGAGTTTGTGTATTCAATCAATCAATAGCATCTTTGTGTTTAAGCAGATTCTATTAATATTTTATTATTTTAACCTTTGTCAGTTTGGGTCTCAAATGTTTATGCCTTACTTTTAACGTGACTTTTACATGTTTTTTGACCCTTGTCATACTCCATTCAGTTCTCCAACAGTCATTTATTTTAGTAAATATATAATGTTAAAGCAATGTAGAGTTTCTCTGAATCCTTGAATGAAAAACTGAACAGCTAAAACTGCAAAATTTAAAGTAATTTGAGACTTCCTTGGTCTTTCAGTGGTTAGAACTCAATATTTTCACTGCTGTGGGCCTGGGTTCAATCCCCAGTCAGGAAACTAATGCCTCTTAAGCCACGTGGCACAGCCAAAATAATAACAAACCCTTTAAAGTAACTTCCACTGATGTGACTAGTCACTTCTAGTTCTTACTAGGACTGTTGTTTTTAATCAACACAGCAAATGCTCACAAGTTACTTGATAGGAACAGAGATGCATGTGAAGCTATGTTCAAGTGTAAACACGGGAATGTCTAAAACTTAAAGGAAAACATATTGTTTATTTAAGAAAATGAAAACACATTAATTTTGATGCTGTTAGAATGATGGAAGTTGGACGCAGTCTGCAAAATGAGTGCCATGTATTCTAAATATGATGATTGGAAATTTTTGGAGTCCTGTGGTTAGTAAGGCCCTAATCAACTTGAATGAAACAATTTTCACTTTAAGGTAAAGCATATGAGAATATAGCAATGAGTTTCATATTCTCATCTAGCTTGTAAACTTGCTCTGAAAGCAGTTCTCGTCCTGGGAGTCAAAATCCTTTTGAGTGATGACGATGCTGTTGCCATCATTAGACATCACGTCTCCCGACCTGTTCTTCAAGATTTCTATCGAGACTGCATCCAGGTACATGTACAACTAAGGAAACAACGGAAAATCTACACTCAGCGTCACATAGACTCTCTCATAAAACTACCCCGCAAGCTTTAACCAAGGAAGCAGGTGAACCAGGTGAGGTCTGAGAGGAGAGCTTAGCGGCAGGGCTTCCTTCACCACACCAGGCTCTCCACCTGTTCCTGGAAGTCTCTCGTGGCCTTTCTTCAGGGATCTGTTATCCAGCGTTGGACTAGAGCAAGGAGCAAGCTACAGGACTGAGAGAATGAGGATCTGCGGCACCTCCGTCTGTGCTCTAGGTCCTCAGGCTTGCAGTCTTGGTGGACTAGTGAGTGATGCCGTCATGAACAAACAGGAGCTGGAGGTACTCTTCCACCTATGGGCTGTGGTCAAATACTGGCTTCAGTTCAGTTCAGTTCAGTTCAGTCATCAGCTCAGTCATATCCGACTCTTTGCAACCCCATGGACGGCAGCACGTCAGGCTTCCCTGTCCATCACCAAGTCCCAGAGTTTACGCAAACTCATGTCATTGAGTCGGTGATGCCATCCCACCATCTCATCTTCTGTCGTCTCCTTCTCCTCCCTCCATAAATCTTTCCTAGCGTCAAGGTCTTTTCAAATGAGTCAACTCTTCACATCAGGTGGCCAAAGTATTGGCATTTCAGCTTCAATATCAGTCCTTCCAATGAACATTCAGGACTGATTTCCTTTAGGATGGACTGGTTTGATCTCCTTGCAGTCCAAGGGACTCTCAAGAATCTTCTCCAACACCACAGTACAAGCGCATCAGTTCTTCAGCACTCAGCTTTCTTTATAGTCCAGGTCTCACATTCATACATGACCACTGGAAAAACCATAGCTTTGACTAGATGGACCATTTTGGCAAAGTATGTCTCTGCTTTTTAATATGCTGTCTAGGTTGGTCATAACTTTTCTTCCAAGGAGTAAGTTTTTTATTCCATGGCTGCAGTCACCATCTGCAGTGATTCTGGAGCCCAGAAAAATAAAACCAGCCACTGTTTACACTGTTTCTCCATATGTGCCAGGAAGTGATGAGACCGGATGCCATGATCTTAGTTTTCTGAATGTTGACATTTTTCACTGTCTTCTTTCACATTCTCAAGAGGCTATTTTGTTCTTCACTTTCTGCCTTAATGATGGTGTTATCTTCATATCCGAGGTTATTGATATTTCTCCCGGCAATCTTGATTCCAGCTTGTGCTTCATCTGGCCTAGTGTTTCTCATGATGTACTCTATGTATAAGTTAAATGAGCAGGGTGATAATTTAGAGCCTTGACGTACTCCTTTTCCTATTTGGAACCAGTCTGTTGTTTCATGTCCAGTTCTAACTGCTGCTTCCTGAGCTGCATACAGATTTCTCAAGAGGCAGTCAGGTGGTCTGGTAGTCCCATCTCTTTCAGAATTTTCCACAATTTATTGTGATCCACACAGTCAAAGTCTTTGGCATAGTCAACAAAGCAGAAATAGATGTTTTTTTCTGGAACTCTCTTGCTTTTTCGATGATCCAGTGGATGTTGGCAATTTATTCTCTGGTTCCTCTGTCTTTTCTGAAACCAGCTCAAACATCTATTCACGGTTCATGGATTGTTGAAGCCTGGCTTGGAGAATTTTGAGCATTAGTTTGCTAGCATGTAAGATGAGTGCAATTGTGCAGTAGTTTGAGCATTCTTTGGCATTGCCTTTCTTAGGGATTGGAGTGAAAACAGACCTTTTCCAGTCCTGTGGCCACTGCTGTGTTTTCCAAATTTCCTGGCATATTGAGCTTGCTGCTGCTGCTGCTAAGTTGCTTCAGTCGTGTCTGACTCTGTGCGACCCCATAGACAGCAGCCCACCAGGCTCCCCGGTCCCATACTGAGCTTAGAGATTGGCTATATTTGTTTCCTCTGAACTCCAGCTGGGAAGAAAGCAGGAAATTAGAAATCAAAAATGGTTAGCTGTCCTGCCAATTTAAACACAAAGTAGCAAATACAGAAGTGAAGAAAAAACAATTCTCATTCACAGTGGTGATTCTAGTAACGTGAAATGTATGTGCTTAGACGCACACATTCATCTTCTTTTTCAATAATGGGAAAAAATGGATTTTCATTATTACATGCATTTCCTCTATTTTTATATCCTTAGCCAAGGACATTTTATGACCATATCATTTTTTCCAATGTATCAATTTCATACATTAAACCTATCCATTTTTCACTTCCATATAGTGAATTCATTATTTCTCTATTGTTTTATTATTTTTCTTGATGAAACATACTTGACTCATATATTTGTTTTTGATGAGCCACAAATGATGTACAATGTAAAAAATAAGGTGAAGTACTTTTCTCATGTTCTTGACAGTATTTCAGATCTAACATGGTTTCCAAGTAGGATTATACATTCTTTGAGTTTTATTACACATATAAGACACTGAATCATTTTCATTGTTATATTTTAACTAAATTGAGAAACATGCCAGCATTGGGACTTCCAGTGATAACTTGTGAACTCCAAGAGGTATATTGTTTTCTTATGTGAAACATAATAACATCTAAAATCACACACAAACGTACCTTTGTGTTTCTCTAGTTTTATGGTTTTCTGCAGGGTTGTTGTTGTTTAGTCCATCAGTCGTTTCTGACTCAGGGTCCTCTGGCAAGAATCCTGGAGTGGGTTGTCATTGCCTTGTAGAGGGGATCTTCCCAACCTAGGGATGGAATCCGCATCACCTGTCTCCTGCAGTGGCAGGCAGATTCTTTACCACTAGTGCCATCTCATCTGTTAAATTGGAAGTTCACATAGAGTTTCATTAATTTTAACTTAGACAAGCATCAGGATTTAATATGGAAATGTTGTAGTCCCAAATTCTATTTAAATGTTCTAATTGTTGAAACATTTCTTTTGTATTTAGAATATTTCGTTCTGTGTATCACAATGCAGATTGCATGCATGGAAAACAAAACAGAGAGGATTTTTTGGAATGAATATGCTAATCTCAGTAAATAAATTTTCCATTATAATAGCAATTTCAAAAATTCAAATTTTGAAAATCTTCAGCCATCATGTAAAACAGACTTTCTATAACATCTATTGTTTCCCTGACCTAAATTAACCACCTTTTTAGAAAACCAATTTGAGGCACAGCTAAACCAGACCCCTCCCCCCAAAAATACTTGTACATATACATATATAGTTGCATCCGTATTCAAAAAAATGAAGATCATGGCACACAGTCCCATCTCTTCATGGCAAATAGATGGGGAAAAAGTGACAACACTGTCAGATTTCATTTTCTTGGGGTCCAAACTTACTATGGATGGTGACTGGAGCCATAAAATTAAAAGACTCTGTCTCCTTGGAAGAAATTATATGAGAAACCTAGACAGTGTGTTAAAAAGCAGAGATACCATGTTGCCAACAAAAGTCCATGTAGTCAAAGTTATGGTTTTTCCAGTGGTCATGTATGGATGTGATTTGGACCATAAAGAAAGCTGAGCGCCGAAGAATTCATGTTTTTGAACTGTGGTACTGAAGAAGAGTCTCGAGAGTCCCTTGGACTGCAAGGAGATCAAACCAGTCACTCCTTAAGAACATCAACCCTGAACATGCATTGAAAGTTCTGGAGTTGAAGCTGAAGCTCTAATACTTTGGTCATCTGCTGAGAAGAAACTGACCCTTTTAAAATGACCCTGATGCTGTGCAAGATTGAGGGCAGGAGGAGAAGGGGGCAACAGAGGATGAGATGGTTGCTTGGCATCACTGACTCAACGGACATGAGTTTGAGCAAACTTGGGAGATAGTGAAGTACGGGGACGCCTGGCATGCTACAGTTCATGGGGTCACAAACAGTCGGATATTACTAAGCGACTGAACAAAAATATATACACATATATAAATACACACACTTGTACAATATATATTAAATAAATATACACATGTGTGCTGCTAGTTTAACATTTAAGTGAAAGTGAAAGTCATGTCCAACTCTTTGCGACCCCATGGGCAGTAGTCTGTACCAGGCTCCTCCATCCATGGGATTTTCTAGGCAAGAATACTGGAGTGGGTTGCCATTTCCTTCTCCAGGGAATCTTCCTGACCCAGGGATCGAACCTAGGTCTCCCGCATTGTACACAGATGCTTTCCCATCTGAGCCACCCAGGAAGTCTTTTTAACATAAAGGGGTGAAGAGCAAATGTTTATTGAACTGCTATCTTATCCTCTATTATTTATTTTCCTGCACCATAAATGTTACCTCATCAGCAGGATAACAGCAAGACTAATACAATGACTGTTAGTGGTATTAATAGACTAACCATAGTAATGTGTCAAATACTTTATGTAGTGTTTCATCAATTGCGATTAATTTTATCTCTTAACTCTTTGTGGATACAAAAACTTGTTTTTGTTTATTTGACCTCACACACAGCATGTGTGAGATATTTTTTGAAGATCATTTTTAGAAAGACTGTCTTCCACTTTCCATTTCCAATATGTAGGAGATCAGGATGAGGCTCTTGAGCCTGGACCCAAATGAATGACTCACTCATCACGTTTTCTTCAGTCATCCTCACCTAGTTGCAAGGAACTGCCTGATTATCCTTTTCTTGTCTCCCTCAAGTAGCAAGGAAACAGCCTGTAATGTGTCTACACTGTGGATATTTCCCTGCAGGCAACGCCTTCGGGGATCAGCTTGGACGTTTCCTCCAAACAGCCGACGATACTGTGAACTGTGACAGGCATTCTTGTCATTCTCCCCAAAGCTGAACTTGGAGAAAAAGCATTTGGGTCAGACTGTATTTTAAGGAAGCGTGTGCAAGCAAGAACAATCCTTGTTCCCCTCGACCCCTACCAGAACTTCATTTGAACAAACAGTGCAAACGTGAAACCTGGCCTCATGCGCTGTCAAGTACAAAATAGCACGTGCCATTGGCACTTGCCACCTACCTACAAGGATTA
Source organism: Capra ibex (assembly GCA_006410555.1). Taxonomy (NCBI): domain Eukaryota; kingdom Metazoa; phylum Chordata; class Mammalia; order Artiodactyla; family Bovidae; genus Capra; species Capra ibex. Next base: position 612 of record SJYO01040370.1, on the reverse strand, counting down.
AATCATGTGCTCTTGCAGCTGATTTTCAACACCCCTGGAAAGGAATCTCGGGTGGAAAGCAGAAGTGAGGGAGGCTGTGTGCAGGGAAAACTGGCAGAACAAGTCTTCAGAAGGTGAGCTGTTTTCAGGAGCCCATTTTAACTCAATTGTTCTTCTGTCTCCTCACGTCTAGAGAAGCATGGAAACCCTTCATGGTGACTGACGACTGCTTCTTGTGACTGCAAGAAACCTTCACGATACTGGCAGAAAACTTCCACAAAAAATAGGCACCTGATTGCATGTATTGCCCCTTCACCAAAATCACATATATCCCTCTGTGTGTCTTTGGAGCAACTTCTCAGAGCTATCTGAGGTGCTGTCTCCTGGGCTGCAGTCCTCATTTTGCCCCCCAAACACTTAACTTTCAATTTTGCAGTTTTGAAAGTCAGCACCCTGAACTTATCTCTTCATCCATTCGTCACCCAATAGTTTCCCAACTTGCTTGCAGTGAGATTCCCATGAGGATAAATCCAGGCAGTGGAACGTGAGAGGAAGTGCTCTCACCCTGTATAGTCCTGGTGCTTGGAAGCATCCCCTGTGAGCCACCAGACTTCATCCCTTTACTGCCGAGTG
>SJYO01040363.1:0-10000 GCA_006410555.1 Capra ibex | reverse complement strand
TACCTCGACTTCCTTAGTTGAAAGGACTAAAGTCTAATATGACGTTTCGATGTCAGTAGTTCTGTTATACCATGATCTTGTTTTTGTCTTTATATCTGGTTACCTTGTTCTATCTTTCGAGTCTTTATTTGGGTACGTAGATACCCATGGAATAAAAACTGTTTCCTCCGTTCTTATATATTACCCCGTTTCTGTCGGAGAAGTTATTTACCACGACCCTATTGAACTGTCGATGTAACATTTTCTTACCTTAATCTTGTGAAGAATTGTGGTTTGTGTTTCTATTTGAGTTTTACCTGATTTCTGGATTTATATTCTGGTCTTTGATATTTTGAGAATCTCCTTTTGTATCCGTCTTGTGAGTTACTCTATTTAGTTTCGTGCTAGGAGATACTGGTGGAGGATCTCATTGTCTTTATTTTTGTTTTCATTTGTTCACCCTGGACTAATTTGAATTTTCGAAAACATGAAGTTTCCTTTGATATTCGTTCTAAATTTCTATTAGAAGTCTTACCCTCTTTTATTATCGTTTACTTTGTTGACTGTTCCCTAATGAAAGTTTTTATATACTTATCGAGTATGTTGAGTTACGGTTTTTTTGTTTGTTGGGTTATTTTCTCACCCTTTTTCTGGATTTGTCTCTAAAGAGGTTTCTTCTGTATGTCTACCGAGTGTTTGTGTACTTTTCTACGAGTTGTAGTGAGTAATAATCTCTTTACGTTTAGTTTTGGTTTTACTCTATAGTGGAGTGTGACTAGTCTTACCGGTAGTAGTTTTTCAGATGTTTGTTATTTACGACCTCTCCTACACATCTTTTCCCTTGTGAGAACGTGACAACCACCCTTACATTTAACTATGTCGGTGATACCTTCTGCCGTACCTCTAAGGAATTTTTCAATCCTTATTTTGGTGGTACGACGACGACGACGACGATTCAGCGAGGTCAACGTAGGCTGAGACACGCTGGGGTATCTGCCGTCGGGTGGTCAGAGAAAACAGGGACCTTAAGAGGTCTGTTCTTGTGACCTCACCCAACGGTAAAGGAAGAGGTTACTTACTTTCACTTTTCACTTTCACTTCAGTGAGTCAGCACAGGCTGGGAATCACTGGGGTACCTAACGTCGGTTGGTCCGAGGAGGTAGGTACCCTCAAAGGTCCGTTCTCATGACCGGTATACTGGGTTGTTAGGGTGAGACTCCATATATGGGACTCCTTTCGTTTTAACTTTTACTATGTACATAGGGTAACAAGTAACGTCGTGACAAATGTTATCCATCCTGTACCTTCGTTGGAACTATAGGTAACTGTCTACTTCCCTATTTCTTCAACACCATGTATATATGTTATAATGAGTCGATAATTTTTCTTGTGTAAACTTAGTCAAGNTAACAAGTGACAATACCAAATCGGTGATACTTTATATGAGCAGTAACAACTAGTTTGTGACACCCCTCTTGACTACGATTTTTCAATCCTACCGTCCTATTGAATAAAATCTAGAAAAAAAAGGAGAGGAAAAGATAGAGGTACATCCTAAATGTCGAAAACTTCCTTTTACTAGATTGATTCTATCCTCTGGCCCCTTGGGGTGACTCACTTCCTGTCTTTCGGGCCCAGTCGGAGCGGTCCATTTACCCCAAAGTCAACGGTAGGACGGGGAGGAGGAGGCGCCGAGGATAACCTACACTCGTGTGTCTGGGGCAAGTGGTCCACCCGGACACACTTCGTCCCAGAACGGAGAAAGGGACCCGAGAATCTTACTTGGACCTCAACGACCTGCGGTAGTACTAAGTCTCTACTCTGGGTCCCTCACACTTCACAGGAGAGGACTGTAGAGAGATACAAAAGATCTCGGCACATAGTCCTACGTCTGTAGATGGAGGACCTGCTAGGCGAGTCACGTCACCTGCATCCTCAGTCGTCTGTGAACAAGCTTGTCACTCAAACGATAAAAGACATTAGAGACGAAAGGTCCTTGGGACATCTCTAACCCCTTCTCTCGAGTCCTTTCGGAAACACGGAGTCCTCTGAGTCGAGCGAGACGGGACCACAGAGAGAGAAGGGAGGGAAGGGAGGGAAGGGAGGTGTCTTCTAGGTAACATCTCTTTAAAACGTAGTGTTACTCCAGTCCTGTCCTTTTATGTCTTCCACGAAGGTCACACACTTCCTGTCACCCCAGACATGAAATCCCTCACTCCTTATCTACCCTCTAAAGGGGTACTGGACGTCAACTATTGGTCTGTGACACTACCTAGGTATAGGAACTTTATTCTTTCTACTACTTACCAAAAATTTAGTATCTCAACCTGGGTCATTAGATCATGAATCACAGACAGAAAAAGGAGGTAGTACACAAATTCCGTGTATTCTTCGTTTTAAAAGTCATCACTGTGTCCCCAAGGCACCTTTCCGGGAGAACCAAATACGAATAATAAGACATCCAAACCTTTAAGAATTATTCCGGATCTTAATTCTGATGAAATAAGGTGTAGATTCGTACTTTAATTAACAAATCGTAACGAAGTACCTACGAATGAACTTAATTATGAATCTGGGTACTACATCCCAATCGAACTTACACCTTGATCTCTAGATCTTAGACCACCGTTAGAGCTGAAGGCAAAAACACAAAGACCTTATGTTTAACGAGAACGGACCAATGTCTTACTGACTTCACCTTGTTGAGAACACGAAAAGACACTTATTGAACAGGATTATGTACGACTGACTTCGGAGACTACCTCAGATCTGACCGGAAAAACTTTCGGAGTACTCGAACGAAAACGATTTTGTCGTAGGTGTGGATGGGGTACCAACGAATGGAACGACAACAGGTGGAACAATTCCGGTTACTCGGAAGGTCGACGTGAATAATTACGGGACGACACACGTGACCCTAGTTGCGGGAATGTCTACGATGACGTCCTTTGGAGAATCAAATGTTCCTCCTGCCTCTCGGTCCTCTCCCCTTCCTGGTGTGACCCGTCGTATTCCCTCTGAATCCTACGAGTCGAGAGTAAAGACGGAGACTCCTTAGACAGAGTTACACCTCAAACAATTCTGTCAACGGACCCTTTTCCAGTCGACTCAGTCCCAAGTCTCCAAAGATATGTCCTCTCATTCACGACTTACCTTCACCTACGACCTGTCGAGGGACACGGGGACCGACCCGCCCTTCACGGGACCCCCGCACGTCCGACCCATACATACACCTCCAACTCTTCTACTGGGTCAAGAGAAACGACCTCCTTCTCATCTTCGTGTCCTTCGCTCCGACACTCTTGTCTTCCGTGCAGGAGCGGACCTCCTCCGTCCGACATGTCGTCTCTCTTCGACAAACCCTTAAGAGCGACAGTCCAGGACACAATCAAACGACCCCGACACAGACAGGTCCGACGAGAGTGTCTCTGGTCTCGGACCCTTTCAGGTTCCACTCCCACAACCACCTCAACCACAAACCACTCCTGGGTTAAGCACACAGGAGTACACCACCTTCCCCACTCCCTCGACACACCCAGGGAAAATATTACCGTGATCAGGGTAAGTCCGTCTGAGGTGGGAGTACTGGAGTGGAGGGTTACCGGGGTAGAGGTCATGGAAGTATCACCTCTAATCCAAAGTTACATACATAAAACTCCTGTGTTTGTAAGTCAGTGTCGTCCAACAATCTCTACCGTCGCGACCCCCTCGTCACGTTTTTATTATCTTTAAGTAAAAGAGTGTCAAGATTTCCGACCTGAGAGTACTGTTCCACACCCGTCAAACCAAAGAGGAATCTGGAGGAATAGAAGACTACTGTCGAAGGAGCGACACAGGAGCCTGTACCAGGAGGGAGACAGGTGCGTGTGGAGGCACAAAGACAGGAATACAGAATCAGAGGAGAAGATTCCTGTGGTCAGTCTAACCTAATCCGGGTGAGATTAATTCCCATTGTCAATCGAGAAATTTCCAAGACAGCGGTCTAAGATTCCAAGACCACCAGTTACACGGTAGTATGCTTAAAAAAACCCTTGTCTTAAGTAAGTATCGTTTAGGAATTGTCGTTTCATTTCTCTGAATTCGTCTAGTCACCTCACTCACTCTCTCTATACACTCCTCGAGACTCGAGACCTATACTCCTCGACCCTAAGGTATAGGTAATTCGTCCCCAGTACCCCGTCCATGGTGACTTCCGACATACACTTTCCACGAATCACAACCTCGCTACTTTCTCGAGACCTCTACCTACCACCACTACCAATGTGTTACTACACTTACATGAATTACGGTAACTCGACATACGTATTTTTTATCAATTTTGCCATTCAAAGTACAATACATATAAAATGGTGTGTGTTTTTAATGTGTAATCGTAACTTAGAAAGTCTTGTTTTCTCTCGTCCCGTCGACTGTACACCGTACCGGAGGGTAAGAGGCTAGACTGGCGGGGGGAAAAGGGTGGGAGAAAACTAACACTAAACTATTTAAAAGAGAATAAATTTCGTGGATCACCGAGTCTACCATTTCTTAGACGGACGTTACGTCCTCTGGACCTAAGTTAGGGAACCAACTCTTCTAGGGGACCTCGTCCCGTGCTGTGATAAGAACGGACCTCTTAGGAGTACCTGTCTTCCAAGACCGTCCGATGTCCGGTACCCCAACTTCTCAGTCTGTGCTGACTCACTGGTTGTGAAAGTGACTACTGAAAAGGGAGTCCTTCACGGAACACCGAACAGTACTCAAGTTACTACCCTATGATCATGACTCTGTACTTAAAGGTAGGGGGTGAGAGGACCGTAGTACTCACCGAGTCGGAGGGACAAGGGTCGCGAGGTGGGACTTGAACGTTTACAGACGATAGACGTTTTCAAGGGGTAGTGACGTTCTCGTCAAAGACGACCGAGAACACAGACACAGTGTCCTTCCCCTTCCCTTTCGAATGACTAACGGTACATAGTCACACGACTTGTGTTTTTGAGAGAGTCCACAAATATTTCCACTCCACAAATATTGTACAAACATTTCAGGAGAGGTTGGAAAGTCAAATCACTGGAACCTACAAGTGAACTATCTTCGTTCGAACAGTTCTCAAGAAACGATTAGTCTTGGTGTAAGAGATCCCTTTGAATCCCGTCCCTAGTGTTTCCGTTAAATCCTTTAGTGAGTTGTCACTGACTCTTACAAGAGTTACTCAATCCGTTAACCTGCCTCGTTATACGATACTCTCTACCACCAGCACAACTTCGAATCAGCACCAGTTATAAAAGATAATTTTCACTTACTTAGTGTGAAGATGAACGGTAATAGTCGAAGGAAATCAGTACTCATATATGGTCCAATGATTACAAACACTAAAAATATTGATATAAAACACTACTAATTCACCCAAGATAATGGATATCTTCCACTCTCAGGAATCTACTTGACTACGTCAGAGTGAACACAGGTCGGTACCTGGGAGAGGACCAAGTCGGGGTGTAGTGGTCTGGGGACGGAGGACGCAGAAGTCGAAAAGTCCAGACAGGACTTTCTGAGGGTACGACGACAGATGTGTCGAGTGGGAGGACGAGGCCGGGAAGTATCTGGAGCGGAACGGGAGGGGAGGGTAGAGGGGTTAAGTCCTTCGTTGAGGTCCAGAAGTCTCTTGTCCGAAGAAACAGCAGACGGGGGTAGTCGGAAAGGTCGAGCAGGGGTGTGGATGAGTCATAAGGTGACACGACCGAAACACCCCTAGGAAAGAGTGGCACAGACAGATATGTATGACCGGGGAGACAGGGTCTCGGTCCCTCGTCACACGGTCCTGTGTCGTCCTGTGTCGTCCTTCTACCTTCTGCTCTGGACGGTAAGGGAGGGCGAGGAGGTCCCCCACGGGTACGGGAGACAAAAGGGTGTCGGGAGTCACCCATGTGAACTAGTAATACTCAGAGAGGTGGGGGTTCTTCGACACTAACGTCCTTCCGCGGAGTCGGATCGTACAAGACGGGGTCTGGGGACGTGGACGACACAGAAGAAGGTCCCTACAAAGGGGTCTCTTAGAGTCCCGAGGACACAGAGGGGTAGATTCTGTCGTCGGGGGAACGAAAAAGAAGTCTCGTGTGTAGTACCGGACTATCATGTAAAGGATATGAGCAAGTCACATAGGGGGAAAATGTACCACGTTTCATTACAGACGAAAGAACTGGACGCTACATTCAGATCCCTCACCGTGGAATCATTTGGAGACGTCTAACTTACCTACTTCCAAGTCTAAGACTTAATAAACATAGGGGAGATGGTACCTTACACAGAGGAGAATTATGTCGGGGATATATCTTACTACGACCTAACCTGTTTTTCAAGTCGACCCAAAAAGACATTCTACAATACCTTTTTGGGTTTCCCTGAACCACCGGTTGGGTTATTTATCTTAATTGTGTCGGGAATATATCTTAATTGCAATTGAACAAAGACTTAGTTAGTAAAATACTGTATTGAACCTTTAGAAATGAGACTTGAACTTTTTATCAGATAGAAAAACCTCTACCTATTTTTCGTAAGTCAAGTCAAAGTCAAATCAGCGAGTCAGCACAGACTGAGAAACACTGGGATACTTAACGTCGTGCGGTCCGGAGGGACAGATAGTGGTTGAGGGCCTCAAGTGAGTTTGAGTACAGGTAGCTCAGGCACTACGGTAGAGTAGGAGACAGCAGGGGAAGAGGAGGGCGGGGGTTAGGGAGGGTCGTAGTCTCAGAGAAGGTTACTCAGTTGAGAAGTATACTCCACCGGTTTCATGACCTTAAAGTCGAAGTCGTAGTCAGGAAGGTTTCTTATGGGTCCCAACTAGAGGAAAGCTTACCTGACCAACCTAGAGGAACGTCAGGTTCCCTGAGAGTTCTCAGAAGGGGTTGTGGTGTCAAGTTTTAATAGTTAAGAAGCCACGAGTCGAAAGAAGTGTCAGGTTGAGAGTGTAAGTATGTACCGGTGACCTATTTGGTATCGGAACTGATCTGCCTGGAAACAACCGTTTCATTACAGAGACGAAAACTTATACGATAGATCCAACGAGTATTGAAAAGAAGGTTCCTCATTCGCAGAAAATTAAAGTACCGACGTCAGTGGTAGACGTCACTAAAACCTCGGGGGGTTTTATTTCAGACGGTGACAAAGGTGACAAAGGGGTACATTAAGGGTACTTCACTACCCTGGTCTACGGTACTAGAAGTAAAAGACTTACAACTCGAAATTCGGTTGAAAAAATGAGAGGAGAAAGTGAAAGTACTTCTCTGAAAAATCAAGGAGAAGTGAGACGGTATTCACACCACAGTAGACGTATAGACTCCAATAACTATGAAGAGGACCGTTAGAACTAAGGCCGAACACGAAGGAGGTCGGAGCGTAAAGAGTACTACATTAGACGTATATTCAATTTATTCATCCCACTGTTATATGTCGGAACTGCATGAGGAAAAGGATAAACCTTGGTCAGACAACAAGGTACAGGTCAAGATTGACAACGAAGGACTGGACGGATATCCAAAGAGTTCTCCGTCCAGTCCACCAGACCATAAGGGTAGAAAATCTTAAAAGGTGTCAAATAACACTAGGTGTGTCAGTTTCCGAAACAGTATCAGTTATTTCGTCTTTCTCTATAAAAAGACCTTGAGAGAACCAAAAAGTTACTAGGTCACCTACAACCGTTAATAAATGCTTTTAAAGTTTCAGTAATTAACCGGTGAAACAACATTAAGAAATATAATGAAGTAGAGACTACCTTACAATCTTTCGTTTGTAAAATGGTTTAAACACAACGAGACAGAACCTGTATCTTAGGGTAGTCTAAACTAATTGTACACGGAAGTCCCTGATAACCGTTCATTAATACTTAATTCCTCTTTGTCAAGGTAATTTTCGAAATCATGATTCAGACTTCTCCAAATGAGTGAGTCCTTAGAATCTATGTTTACGACTTGATTCTGTACAGTTTCCCTTTTTACTTAAGAAAACCTGAATTACTTTGTTACCACACACATCAATGTAGGACCACAGAACGAAGACTAGTGTCCGGGTCACAGGTCTCACAGGGGAATCCTGAAAAGACAGTACTCAGGTTTCGTGTACTGACGATTACCAATCCCTCCTCACCTCTTCCCGCGACTGTAAATGACTCACCTAACCACCAAACTAACGAGTCTTGGACACCCACTCAACAGGAACCGGAACAAAACTCTACTTCTTTGTCCAAAACAGTGAGTAGGCTGTAGTCCGAGTACTCTCCCTGACTCGACGTCAGACGACGGAAGTGTGAGAGGTAGACTGAGTGTCCGACTCGAGACCGGGTCCAAGGATTCTAAACGAGACACTCCTTGAAGCCGTGGATCTCATGGACGAACGTCGGGACTGATACCAGTGGATCCCGGGGTTTAGGTTGATGAACGAAGGGACCTCCCCAACACCTGGAACACCCTACCCTGACCCCGACTCAAAGATCCCCAGACTTAATTTTTACACTTCGTCAACCTTTTCAATGAATTTTTTGCGTGAATTCCAACCTATGACTTTCTCCAACAACCGGAAGGTCTGGACGGTCCGGATAATGAACGGGTCTAATCTGAATTCTTTCTCGGGTCTTAGTCACTATCTGTGTGTATACCAAATTACTAATCCCGGTTGAATGTACAGGTTTCCTTTAGGACCTTCCCGTAGGATAGTAAACTCCGGGTGCAACCTTGTCCTGTACCATCAGAAACGAGGGTCCCGTTCCCCCGACCTCTCCCCCCTCTAATGGACAATATCCCCTTCAACTACAGTCCAACCCGGTAACCAGTGGTACTTTTGGTCGTCTCCCAGTACAAGGAGAACGGGGAAACTGTTCGTAACACGTCCCAACAATAGATTTCGATCTCGTCAGTAATCGACCCGGGACCCTGTTCGTATATCCTTCCAGTCAGTACATTCATCCACATCCACGTCGTCTGTGACCAACTCGTCCCCACATATCTCTCGTTCTCTTCTCGGTAAAACCCACCGGACTAGTGTGTTCCCAGAACCGATTCTCTTGACCACATAGAAAACCGACAACCTACTAAGGGTAACACTAAACCCGGTAGACTTAAGACAAGAAATAAAAGTATAAACCTTCCACAAGTCAGGAATACTTTCTTCTGACCAAAGGACCTACCCTGACCCTGACAACACCTCTGACTACCTTCGGTGTGACCGTAAGTAAAAGACAAATTATAATAAACCCTTCTTCACAGATCTTTTCCGTGAGATCGTTTCCAATGGTTCTAAGATAATTAAAAAACAACAATTACACATGTAGTATTCAGTATTTATTAAAGGATCTTTTGACAGATTCCTTTTACGTGTATAAAATTATATTGTATCTACGAAGAAAAGGGTAAGGGTGTATCACTATTTTATAATTCAAGTCAGTTCAAAACCTTAGAGTCATAACGAGTTAATAAAAAGTAATACTTTACATTTAATAACAATTCGACTCAAAAATCTTTTTTAAATCGTTCACGGAGGAAGTGACCTGACAAAAAATCTTAAAAAAAATCGCCTTGACCCGAGTGTAAACGACGACTATTTAAACTCCTGGACGAGTCCTAGTAACTGTATAAACATAAATTGAACATAATAAGTAAAAAATAAATTTGATATCTGGAAACGACACAACAAAAACAGAGTAATACAAAAGTCTTATACACAAAAGTCAAACCTCGTGGGGGTGATTACACATAAACGTAAGATATGGAAAATGTAAACATCCACATAAGCAGTCCGGAACTTCCTCTTCTAGTGTTAGAATCACTGAGTAGTCGACGTCATGGATTTTCTACGTTCAGTCTAAGACTATGACTCTCTACATTCATCAAAGATCTTCAGACACTTTAACGATCTTGAGTCCACACAACTTCCGGTCTTGAAGGTCGTCCAGTGAGAGGAACCTAAGTACCATTTACAGGAGAAGAGGGAGTTAAATTGAGGGAGAAAAAGAGTCTCGACTACGATAAGTACAGAAACTCCTAGTTAGGTT
>SJYO01040352.1:0-20000 GCA_006410555.1 Capra ibex | reverse complement strand
AACAGGATTTCAGACCAGGAGATCCCAGACAGACGGCCAGACACATTTGTTTGCCGTTGTGACTGCCAGGCAACAAGGCAGCTCTTTTCCATGTTGTGCATCAACCAAGGCTGGTATTCAGGACTCCAGGAAAGGGTTTTTTGTTGTTGTTGTTGTTTAAAAAAATTACCCCAAACTTTTCTTCTGTCCTTAAAGGAAAGTTATAGTTTCAGACCCAACCCTTCCAGCCAGCTCAAAGGAACGGAAAGGCTTTGAGTTTCCTGTTTGGTAGCCAAAACCACTGATTTCTGGCCCCTTTGAAAGTCTGGAAAGCAGCAATTCCTTTCAAATGCAGGAGGACCATTGAAAAAACGAATATTTGTTGGGGGAGGTAGCAACAGAGCAAACATGCGGATTCCTCCTTCTCTCAAACAGGCTCAGGCGTGAAGTCCTCCTAGCATAAAGAGGGCCTCGCAGCCTCCTTTCTCTGGGAAGATCACCCATGATCAACTGAGTTCGTGCCCCAGGAGGTGCCCAGGGATGAGGCAGGCAGAGGCCCACCTGATTACTCAGCTATAACAACCGGAGATGCCCTGGGGTATCCGCACATGAGAAGAGGATCTCATCTCAGAAATTCAGCATAAAATCCTGGCTTCACAACTTCAACTTACTAGCTCTACTCGACTGTGGGAGAATTATCTACCCTCTGGGATTCCACATCTTTTACACCTGTGGATGGAAAACATGCTCATGTCCTAAGTTGTTGAGAACAAGAAGTAAACCAAGTGCAGAGGGAAAAAGAGATGAGTTCCCCACCTTCCCTCTCTGGCCTTTGCAGGAGCCTGCAGCAGAGAGAAGGGTGACTCGATCTGCTTCTTCAAAATCCATAAGAATACAGGGATAGCACCGCAGCTGCCGATGACCCTTACCAGTTACAGTACCGTCCATAGCCACAATGTCCATCACACGGGCTTTGAAGAAATGGAACTGCTAGAGGTGGAGCCTTGGTGTGGCCATACATTCACAGTGCTACTAACTTGGTCAAGCCAATTTACTTCTCTGAGATTAAACTTCCTAATCTATAAAATGGGCACAGTAAAATTGTATTCACATTCACAACAGATTTGTATAAGAAATAAATAATACTGTGTACACTTCATGGCATGATAGAACCTTACTATAAAAGTCACCATTAACGTATACAATTCAGGGGCTCTTGCTATATTCACAAGGCTGTGCAACCATCACCACTATCTAATTCCAGGACATCTTCACACCCCACAAAGAAATCTTGCGTCATTACCAGTCACCTTCCATTTCCCTGTCCCTGGCAGCCACAAACCTCCTTTCTGTCTTTACGGATTTGCTCATGGTATTATATGCTGTACTCTGTACCTTGTCAGGGAGAAGGTAACATAGGTATTAGATAGAGACGCAATAAAGGATAAGTAAAACTCCTCCCTTGGGTGTTGGCTGAACACCCCACCTCAACATTCTCCTGGGGAAGGTCAGGTCAGTTTTCCTTTCTCATTCCTTTCTGCATCCAAGTCTGGTGGAGTTTGCTATTCAGGGTCAAAGTAAACCACAGGCTCCATTCCAAAGAGCTGAAACTCAAGCAAAATAATCTTGTCTGAATTTCACCCTTGAGGAAGCATATGGAGAAAGTGGGAAGGGTAATAATAAAGAACAATGAAAATGATGAAAACTTCCACAATTAGAACCCAAGTGTAGTTTAAAGATTCCGAGCAATTAGCTAAGAGGAAAGACAATCAAGGGGGATTTCTTCCCTTTTCTCTGCAAAAAAGGAGGAAAGCGGACTGATACGGAAATAAGAGAGACTTGGGTTCATTATAAGGGAAGAATTTCCTGACTGTGTAGGACTTCCACACTGGGACACAGGTCACCAGGAAAGATTAGGAAAGAATAAAGCCATTTGTATGTGTTTATAGTTTGCAGAAAGTTTTCACACATCTGTCTGGAGGTCTACATGGGGTAAATAGCAATGTGTGTGCTGCCTAGGGGCAGAAGCTTGGCTGCCTCTGAGCTCTGGGAGGTCCTCCCGTTCCTGAACCAGATGAAGGGAGGGGCAGGGAAGGGACCGGCTCTAGAGGAGGAAATATCTGCAGTGTGGAGTCATGAAATTCCAAGGGCATGGGAGCATACATGATACAATGAACTGAATGGCAAAAACAAAAGGTGGTGTGGGGCTTGGGTACCACATTTTATTGCTGAAATGTGGAGACTTCAGGATCTAAGTTACTTGATGATCAGACCTTTCAATTTCAGCAGATGCTGGCAGCTCGCNATGCAGCCTTGACGTACTTCTTTCCTGATTTGGAACCAGTCTGTTGTCCCAGGTCCAGTTCTAACTGTTCCTTCCTGACCTGCATACAGATTTCTCAGGAGGCAGATAAAGTGGTCTGGTATTCCCGTCTCTTGAAGAATTTTCCACAGTTTGTTGTGATCCACAAAGTCAAAGTCTTTGGCATAGTCAATAAAGCAGAAGTAGATGTTTTTCTGGAACTCTCTTGCTTTTTTGATGATCAAACGGATGTTAGCAATTTGATCTCTGGTTCCTCTGCCTTTTCTAAATCCAGCTTGAACATCTGGAAGTTCATGGTTCATGTAGTGTTGAAGCCTGGCTTGGAGAACTTTGAGCATTACTTTGCTAGTGTGTAGCTTAGTTGGTAAAGACTCTGCCTGTAATGCAGGCAGACCCAGGTTCAATCCCTGGGTCAGGAAGATCCCCTGGAAAAGGTAATGACAACCCACTCTAGTATTCTTGCCTGGAGAATTCCATGGACAGAGGACTTGACAGGTACAGTCAATGGGATCGCAAAAAGTTGGACACGACTGTGTGACTAACTTTCCTTCCCTTTTGCTAGGGTGAGATGAGTGCAATTGTGCATCCTTTGGCATTGCCTTTCTTTGGGATTGGAATGAAAATGGAGCTTTTCCAGTCCTGTGGCCACTGCTGAGTTTTCCAAATTTGCTGGCATATTGAGCGCAGCACTTTCATAGCATCATCTTTCAGGATTTGAAATAGCTCCACTGGAATTTCATCACCTCCGCTAGTTTGTTCATAGTGATGCTTCCTAAGGCCCACTTGACTTCACATTCTAGGATGTCTGGCTCTAGGTGAGTGATCACACCACTGTGATTATCTGTGAGATCTTTTTTGTATAGTTCTTCTGTGTATTCTTGCTACCACTTCTTAATATCTTCTGCTTCTGTTAGGTCTGCTGCAGGGTTGGGGTCACTGGGTGTAGCAGTGTGTGCATGGGACTTTTTGAAGGAGGTCACCATTATCTTCATTACCTCCACCATAGTTTGGCCCCAGATAAAAGGCAAGGTAGGAAGTGGTAGCGTGGCCGAGCGGTCTAAGGCGCTGGATTAAGGCTCCAGTCTCTTCGGGGGCGTGGGTTCGAATCCCACCGCTGCCAGTTCTTTTAGGACTTTCCTGTAGCTCAAACAAAAAGGGCTCAGAAGTTAAAGCATCTGCCCGCAATGCAGGAGATCCCTGGATCAGGAAGATCCTCTGGAGAAGGAAATGGCAACCCACTCCAGTATTCTTGCCTGGAGGATCCCATAAACAGAGAATGCTGGCTGGCCACAGTCCACAGGGTTGCAAAGGGTCGGACAAGACTGAGCGACTAACATACACACACAAATAAGAGGGAGGGAACACAGCCCCACCCATCAACAGAAAATTGGATTAAAGATTTACTGAGCATGGCCCCGCACATCAGACCCAGTTTCCTCCTCAGTCCCTCTCTCCCATAAGAAAGCTTCCATAAGCCTCTTATTCTCCATCAGAGGGTAGACAGGCTGAAAAACATCATCACAGAAAACTAACCTATCTGATCACATGGATCACAGTTCAGTTCAGTTCAGTTCAGTCGCTCAGTCGTGTCCAACTCTTTGCGACCCCATGAATCGCAGCACGCCAGGCCTTCCTGTCCATCACTGACTCCCGGAGTTCACTCAGACTCACGTCCATCGAGTCCGTGAGGCCATCCAGCCATCTCATCCTCTGTCATCCCCTTCTCCTCCCGCCCCCAATCCCTCCCAGCATCAGGGTCTTTTCCAATGAGTCAACTCTTTGCATGAGGTGGCCAAAGTATTGGAGTTTCAGCTTTAGCATCAGTCCTTCCAATGAACACCCAGGACTAATCTCCTTTAGAATGGACTGGTTGGATCTCCTTGCAGTCCAAGGGACTCTCAAGAGTCTTCTCCAACACCACACTTCAAAAGCATCAATTCTTCAGCACTCAGCTTTCTTCACAGTCCAACCCTCACATCCATACATGACCACTGGAAAAACCATAGCTTTGGCTAGATGGACCTTTATTGGCAAAGTAATGTCTCTGCTTTTGAATATGCTATCTAGGTTGCTCATAACTTTCCTTCCAAGGAGTAAGCATCTTTTAATTTCATGGCTGCAGTCACCATCTGCAGTGATTTTGGAGCCCCAAAAAATAAAGTCTGACACTGTTTCCACTGTTTCCCCATCTATTTCCCATGAAGTCATGGGGCCAGATGCCATGATCTTCGTTTTCTGAACGTTGAGCTTTAAGCCAACTTTTTCACTCTCCACTTGCACTTTCATCAAGAGGCTTTTGAGTTCCTCTTCACTTTCTGCCATAAGGGTGGTGTCATCTGCATATCTGAGGTGATTGATATTTCTCCTGGCAATCTTGATTTCAGCTTGTGCTTCTTCCAGCCCAGCGTTTCTCATGATGTACTCTGCATAGAAGTTAAATAAGCAGGGTGACAATATACAGCCTTGGGAACCAGGCTGTTGTTCCATGTCCAGTTCTAACTGTTGCTTCCTGACCTACATATAGGTTTCTGAAGAGGCAGGTCGGGTGGTCGGGTATTCCCATCTCTCAGAATTTTCCACAGTTTATTGTGATCCACACAGTCAAAAGCTTTGGCGTAGTCAATAAAGCAGAAATAGATGTTTTTCTGGAACTCTCTTGCTTTTTCCATGATCCAGGGGATGTTGGCAATTTGATCTCTGGTTCCTCTGCCTTTTCTAAAACCAGCTTGAACATCTGAAAGTTCATGGTTCATGTATTGCTGAAGCCTGGATTGAAGAATTTTGAGCATTACTTTACTAGCATGTGAGATAAGTGCCATTGTGCAGTAGTTTGAGCATTCTTTGGCATTGCTTTTCTTTGGGATTGGAATGAAAATGGAGCTTTTCCAGTCCTGTGGCCACTGCTGAGTTTTCCAAATTTGCTGGCATATTGAGTGCAGCACTTTCACAGATCATCTTTCAGGATTTGAAATAGCTCCACTGGAATTCCATCACCTCCACTAGCTTTGTTTGTAGCGATGCTTTCTAAGGCACACTTGACCTCACATTCCAGGATGTCTGTCTCTAGGTGAGTGATCACACCATTGTGATTATCTTGATTGTGCAGATCTTTTTCATACAGTTCTTCTGTATATTCTTACCACCTCTTAGTATCTTCTGCTTCTGTTAAGTCCAGACCATTTCTGTCCTTTATCGAGCCCATCTTTGCATGAAATGTTCCCTTGGTATCTCTAATTTTCTTGAAGAGATCTCTAGTCTTTCCCATTCTGTTTATTTCCTCTATTTCTTTGCACTGATCACTGAGGAAGGCTTTCTTTGTCTAACTCAATGAAACTATGAGCCATGCCCTGTAGGGCCACCCAAGACAGATGGGTAATGGTGGAGAGTTCTGACAAAAATGTAGTCCACTGGAGAAGAGAATGGGAAATCACTTCAGTATTCTTGCCTTGAGAAGCCCATGAACAGTATGAACAGTAAAAGTCACTAGGAGTAGATATTTAATATTTGGCATAATAACGTTAGTGATCCAGGGAATTTTTATAAAATGGCACTTACTTAAAATTTGGAAAACCAGTGGATTTTTATGGCACTCTCATGATTATGTGTGCATGTATTCAAAACAGAGCAACAGTTAAAATGCTGAAATCATTGATAATAGTGAGGGCTTTTGAAGTGGCGAAGCCTGAGCCAGAGGCTAAGTTCTGCAGTCAAAGAGAAGGGAACGACAATGGCAGAGTGGTGACAGGATCAGGGGAAAATACAGGGCCAGAGAAAGTTTTATTAGGAAAGTTTGCATATCAGAGTGAGGATGCTCCAAACAGGATCTGTAAGCAGTAACTATGCCTCTGCTGGAAGGAAAAGTTTTTAATACAATTCAACTATCCTGGTTTCAAGAATGCGATCTTAGAACATGTTTGGCTGAATCACCAGATACAAGGGATGGGCAGACAGAGTGGGTCTCAAGTCTATTTGAGAAAGTAGAAGGAGTATCTTTCCTGGTGAAGGTGACTTCACAATGGCATGGAATAGCTTGATAGGGTGCTTCTTGCATGAAAATATTTACCTTGGGTGGAATGTGCCCCCCAAGTTAATTCAGAGAACAATTGGCAATTTTGTGTGTCTGGTCAATGTCCAAATTTTTGAGGCAGGAGAGATGCAAGGTTCCCAGACTCCTGAAATAAAACTTTTACAGTGGCCAATCACTTTATGTGACAGTGTGGTTTCTTGGAAGTAGCCAATTGTTTGCAAAAAAAAAAAACATTAATTTTAACACAGATCAAACCACTCACCTCTTTTGTGACCAAGAATAACCTTTCTCTTTCTCTCAAACCCCTTGCTTTGCACTCGAGTCTCCCTCTACAACACTCTTCCCCCTCCCCCCCAATTTAAGTGAGACACAAAAGCTATTTTACTTCATAAACTGGATTGTATGATCAAATTCATGTTGATTCATCAAAATCATTAATAGGACCACAAAGTTAAACTACTTGTAGGAAAATGTAGAATTGTCCCATAAGTACGTAGCAACTGTTCTAATCTCTGAACACTAGTTCCTAAATCTGCGTTTTTTGATGTTTCTGTAAGTGCTTAAGACTGCAGCTGTGTATCTCCATTAGCAACATTTTCAAAAGGTAATGCTCTCCCAAGCATACCCAGCAAGTAGACAGGGCACAAAGAAGGAGAAAGAAGTTTTTCTGTACTCTTTTTACATCTTTCCTTTTAACAGGACAGGTCCTGTCCTTTTAAACAGGACAAGACCATTTAGCAAGTCTGCATAGTGAGTGAGCATCTCCTGCCTTCTCATCTCAAACCTGACACTGGTGAACATCTATTCTGAATCTCTTAGATTCAGAGGGCAAGGACACAAGAGAGTGGTTTGCCTCTTTGGCTGGGGCATTCGCTTCTATACCTGTCATCATGGCCAGCCGTATATATCTGTGATCAGTGCATTTCAGAGGGCCTTGTGTCCAGGAAATTACACAGCCAGTCTGTCCTTCATCTCACCACTGGAGAATCCTGTGTTCTTCATGCCAGAGGAGGAATTGTGTTCCTCAAAGTACTAGGGCAAGTTCACTTCAGATTTTCCAGCCTCTTAATTTTAAACTTTCTCCAAATCCAGGGGAAACTCCATTGAACTGATTCCTGAAGCTAGTTTGATGAAAGATGAGGTGGGGGCAAGTCTAAGTGATTTTCCTGCTCTCTGAACTCTAATTTTCCCCAGTAATTAATTTTTGTGTAGTAAAGACCTTAGTTAATGTAGGAGTGATTTCTCAGTGACTTACAGTGGATGGCTTTAAAAGGTGGACAAATCTGAAACAGAAAAACAGACATCAAATATTAACATATATATGGAATCTAGAAAAATGGTACTGATGAACCTATTTGCAGGGAAGGAATGGAGACGCAGATGTAGAGAGTGGACTTGTGAACACAGCGGGGCAAGAAGAGGATGGGAAGAGCTGAGAAAAGTAGCATTGACATATACATACTATGCTGTGTAAAATGGATAGCTAGTGAGGCATTGCTATAATGACCCCAAGGCCATTTTGCTTAACACCAGAGAAATGCCACACAAGAAATTCCAGCTGGAGGTGCCGGGGATTGAACCCGGGGCCTCGTGCATGCTAAGCACGCGCTCTACCACTGAGCTACACCCCCAACAGTTGCAACTCCTTTGTGGAAAATAATTGAATGGTAATAGCTATCTGCATTATTTTTCAAGAACCGTAGCCCAGTACAATCTAGCTCTGTTCTGGAGAATCTTGTCCATGTGTTTGCCCTCCTCACATGGAGCTCTTGGCTCTATGAGAGTATGAAGAGCTAGAAACCAGAGTAACATCTACTGACTTGCAGTGGTTCATTCTGTTCTACTCTAGGGATATAGTTGAATTAAGTAAGGTTCCTTACAACATTAAAGAAGACACTAAGTATTGTTTTGAAGATTATAAATTTACTTCCCTGGTGGCTCAGATGGTTAGGAATCTGCCTGCAATGGGGGGAAACCTGGGTTTGATCTCTGGTTTGATCCCTGGGTTGGGAAGATCCTCTGGGGAAGGTAACAATGTCCCCAGTAGAATTGCCTGGAGAATTCCATGGACAGAGGAGCCTGGCAGGCTACAGTCCATGGAGTCGCAAAGAGTCAGACACAATTGAGCGACTTTCACTTTCAGTAACAAAGTACCTAGGGAAGAAATCTGTAAACTGGAAAATGTCAGTAAGATTTGTTTTACAAATCATGGATAAATCAGAAATTTGAACAGCTTATTCTGGACAAGATGGTTGACTGGAATTACTGGGCATGAGTGAGGAGTTGGCCAGCATAAATGGATCCCCAAACCTAAGGGGTGGGTATTTCCACTTTTTTCTTGTTTTATGCCATTTAATTAATTGCTTTCAAACTTTTCTCAAATCTAGGAACAAGTTTGCTTGAACTGAATCAAGATACCTTTTCCCAGTGAGTGCTAGATAATGAGCATCATTTGCTTACCACCAGGTGTAGGAAGGTTTGAGTTTTGAGACATTGAAACTTGGTGGGTTTCCCAAGGGCAAGTTGAAATCCTGCTCACAGAACTCTAAGTTGAGTTCTGACCATGGTCAATATGACATGTTTGGTTTTTTGTTTTTTTTTTTCAAGCTCTCAAAATTTAAAAAAAAAAGGTGCCTTTAAAATATAGCTGGGGACAAGAAGTGGATAATATAGTAATAGCAATAGGTTACATTACATAATTATATCACCTCCTTGATAAACAGACTCCCCAAGAGGTGAAGTAACTAACTGCCAACAGTTCACAGCCAATGAGTAGCAGGGCAAGTTTCAAAGCCAGGCAGATTTCCTGTAGAGCACCTGCTCCACATCTTTTCTTCTGAGATGGGAATCCTGAAGTCAAAAGGCAACTTGAGATTAGTTTGGATTTATTCCTCTTTGAAAATGTCATTATCACTTATAGGGAGGTTTCTAATTTTCTAGGGAAATGGGGAAGCAAGAAAGTAATGAACTCACAATACTCACCATGAAATAAAATACCTCAAGTCCAGCAATATGGTCTGCAAACCCTGCTGTGACATTTTGTAAGGGATGTGTCAGCTCTGGTTTCGAGATGCCTAAAGGAATGGAAGACAAAGAGAGGAAAACAAAGCATTCCTGAGAGCTGGGTATTTATTATAGCATCTCTTTCAGACAGGATTTTCCCTGCCATAAATAGAATGCAAAGAAGCTTTGCACTAGGCTAATATCTATCAAATGAATTAGTTAAATGTATGTCCAGTAGCTAGATCTATAGATTACAATAGCTCACTAGGTAAGCTTCCAGAATTTTTTAACTGGGGAAAAAAGTTCAAATCCCTAGGGGCTGAGGTCCTTCTGTTTGAATTTATTCTCCAGTTATTTCTAACTGGCAAAAGCCTACTGAAACCTTGCCTGCTCTTAAAGTTGTGAGTATTTACAGTCAGATCCCTCCTTAGTGGTTGGTAAACTATTGCCAGGGAGCCAAGAATGGTTTGGGAACATTAAAAAGTTGAATAAATAAAATGAAAACTAGTATTAGTTGACACATGAAGTTTATATGAAGTTCAAATGTCAGTGTCCATATATAAAGTTTTATTAGAACACAGGCACTTCATTTACACATCTTCAATGGCTGCTTTCAAGCTACAACAGAGAGTGGCTGCAACAGAGACGATAAGTGGCACCCTTTTCTCTTGCCACTGCTGCTGTTCACAGTATACATCACAGTGATTCAGTGACTGTTGCCCAAGTTTTTCAGCGTCATTATTGCATAATATTTTATTATTTTTTAAAATCAGTAGTGCTTACTGCTCACAGGGTATTGATATGTTGGAGTACTATGTAAACTTAAAGAGGTCATAAGCTACCTTTGTTACCTTGGCAAAAAAAAAAAAAANACTGCTGCTGTTCACAGTATACATCACAGTGATTCAGTGACTGTTGCCCAAGTTTTTCAGCGTCATTATTGCATAATATTTTATTATTTTTTAAAATCAGTAGTGCTTACTGCTCACAGGGTGTTGATATGTTGGAGTACTATGTAAACTTAAAGAGGTCATAAGCTACCTTTGTTACCTTGGCAAAAAAAAAAAAAAAGTTGAAAATCTAAAAGTGGGCTTCAGTTATGAGCTCCTCCATNAAAAAAAAAAAAAAAGTTGAAAATCTAAAAGTGGGCTTCAGTTATGAGCTCCTCCATGACTGAAATGTGGCACATATTTAACATGCTAACGGAATACACTGTATTAACTAAAAAGTTTAGAATGCCGAAACCCGGGATTGAACCAGGGACCTTTAGATCTTCAGTCTAACGCTCTCCCAACTGAGCTATTTCGGCCACTTGAAATAGCAGTCTTTGATCTCTGTTTTTTAATAATTAGATTGTTTTCAGCTTCTTTTTCAGGTTTCAAATTCTTTAAGCCTGATGGTCTAGTTGTCCAATATACTTGCCCACCCAGAAAGAATTGGACTCTTTCTTCCATATGTGCTGCTTGGATCAAGTTCCCTCTGGTGCAGGATGGTAGGTGGAGCAGGGAGGCAGAAGAGAGGTAATAGCAACTCATTCCGCTTCTCCACATCCTGTCAGTTGACCCAGACCCAGTTCAGAAACTAAAAACATAAAGGCAGTATTTTGGGGGGAAGGGGGTGTTTCTTATTTTTCTCTTCCTCTTGATCCTCCTTCTTTGAAAGTCTCCAAAAATGCTGAGAAATGGAATCCAATAACTCTGTAAGTTTGGGAAAATATATATGTATGGTAAGTCCCCTATATGCAAACTTTCAAAGAGGCCAATATGCGTTCCATCAATGTCAGACATGAGTGCTATTGCAGCTTCCCCTCCACCTCCTATTGCTGATGATCCTTCCACTCTACCATATCCCACCTCTTCTCCCTCCTCCAGGCAATAACTCTTCTTGCCTGTTCACTTGATTCCAGCCCCCTGTATGCCAGCTGTTGTACTATACTACTATACTGTACTGTAAGATTTAAAATGTTTTAATTTTTTGTTTTTATGTGTTCTTTGTGTGAAAAATATTATAAACCTATAACAGTATGGTACTATATAGTGATTGTATTAGTTGAGTACCTAGGCTAACTTTGTTGGACTTACAAACAAATTGGACTTACCAACTGACTCTCAAAAAAGAACTCATTCATATACACAAACATTACCAGACTACATACTCATCACAATAATTCTCAACTGACAAGAAAGCAACTGTCACAAAAATTAGAACATTTAAAATGGCATATCTCACAGACTTTCTTCACAAAAAAATCAATAAAATTTTTTATTAAAAAAATTTTACACAATTTAAAAGGTTACTTTCCATTTAAAGTTATTTCAAAGTGAAAGCATTAGTCACTCAGTCGTGTCCAGCTCGTTGCGATCCCATAGACTGTAGCTCACCAGGCTCCTCTGTTCATGGAATTTTCCAGGCAAAAAATAATGAAGGAGATTACCACATTTTTCTCCAGGGGATCTTCTTGACCCAGCAATGGAAGCATGGTCTACTACATTGTGGTCAAGTTCCTTACTTCCTGAGCCATGAGTTTTGTTCCCCTGGAACCTGTCTTACATTCAAATTTGTACCTACCACTCCCCAATCCTACTGCTGCCCTTCCCTCCCCCTGGAAACCACTAGTTTGTTCTCTGTATCTGTGAAGTAACATCAATAGTTGATTTTTAAAATAAGACAAATGATTTGACATGGTTTCCTTTGACTCCTGATAAGTCAACAGGTGTTACCAATATTATTTAGTTGTTTATTCAAGGAGTCAGTGCTAGTTTGAAGTGACAAGAAATAATCTGTGAGTAGTCTTCCTGGAAAAAACTTCAAGTGAGACTATTTTGTGAGAAGTTGAACAAACAATTCATTACAACATGGAGTGAAATCAGCTACAATATTTTAGAACTGGTTGCAGCTAATAAATAAAGGTTTATTTGAACAAGTTTTAAAACTTGTGGAAAATGTAGGTCACAATAAGTGTCCTACAAATAAGTAGACATTCCCTGCCTTTAAACAGACTTGCCTGACTCAGACGGTAAAAGCATCTGCCTACAATCTGGGAGACCTGGGTTCGATCCCTGGGTAGGGAAGATCACCTGGAGAAGGAAATGGCAACTCACTCCAGTACTCTTGCCTGGAAAGAAGACTGGTAGGCTACAGTCCATGGGGTCACAAAGAGTCGGACACGACTGAGTGACTTCACTTTCACTTTTCCTGTCTTTATTCAGATACTTGTAAACTTTTGAATGTCATAGGTCATCGAACAAAGAGGTATCAGTGGAATCAATCATTGCCATTTTTGAAAATTTATCAGTCATATAAAATGAAATCTTTGGCCTACCCTGCTAAATCACTTGGCAAATAATTCATAAGCCTTAGTTCAGGGCTAAGATTAAAGCCCTGGAGGTGCTGGGGTTGAACCCAGGGCATCGTGCATGCTAAACACTGTGCTCTATCACTGAGCTACATCCCCTGCAGAAGGTGTCT
The DNA here is from genome assembly GCA_006410555.1 of Capra ibex. NCBI lineage: Eukaryota > Metazoa > Chordata > Mammalia > Artiodactyla > Bovidae > Capra > Capra ibex. The sequence continues at coordinate 7,200 of SJYO01040352.1, read as the reverse complement.
AGGATATTCCATATGACAAGCTACCACTATTCCTGGGTCAGGGAAGAGCCCTGGGAGAAGATTCTTTGGAGAAGGGAATGGCTACCCACTCCAGTACTCTTGCCTGGAAAATCTCATGGGTGGAGGAGCCTGGTAGGCTGCAGTCCATGGGGTCACTATCAGTTGGACACAACTGAGCGACTTCACTTTCACTTTCCACTTTCATGCATTGGAGAAGGAAATGGCAACCCACTCCAGTGTTCTTGCCTGGAGAATCCCAGAGACCAGGGAGCCTGGTGGACTGCCATCTATGGGGTCACACAGAGTCGGACATGACTGAAGCGACTTGGCAGCAGCAGCAGCTGTTTCTGAAACCCTCAAGAGAAGAGATTTTGCTTTCTGAATTGAAAAATGTCTGAATACAAAAGAGATCTTTCGTAAGTAGGGGACCCTCCAAGGACTGCTGCTAGCTGACTTCCTGAGTGGCAGTTCCTATCCACCACCAAGCGTACATTAGGATGAAATATTCTGTTGAGTTTTCAACTTCTTTTCTGTCTGCAAAGCTCTTAGAAAAATATAAAAGATAGTGGAGGGGAATACCAAGGCCAGTGCCATGAAACCTACTCAGGAAATTTAGGTCCACGTGGGGAGATAAGAGTGAAGTGTAACTAATGTGGATATGAAATGAAGAGCCAAGTCAGTCATAACTAAACCACTACACCTAGCATCTTTGTCTGGAAACGCAGAAGCAGCATTCTATCCAGGACACTGCAAATCTAGATCTGAGACCCTTAAGGACAGAAGACAGGAAAGAAGATTAGAAAAGATGCTCCCGTCAATATTGTGCCTGTTTCAGACAGAATGTTTTTCCACAAGAAGGTGAACATGAAGGAAGCCAAAAAGAAAAGTTCTTTGTAAGACCTCCCCACACCTGGGTAGGTCCTCAAAATCTATATGTCCCTGAGGCACAAATAAGTTGATGTTTCCTGCCTTTATTCAACTGTGCATCATTGTCAACCCAAACACATACACTTTTTTTGTGTTTTTGTTTAGTTTATTTTAAGGAAATCCTGTCATAAGTGGAAGAGGGCAGGAAATCATGTAATTTTAAAACTTCTCTAAACAACTGAAATTTAGCAAGGTTCAGCTGTTCCTAGACTAATGTCAGAGAACTGGAGAGATGAGAGGGAACGGAGAGGAGAGAAGGGATGGGGAGGCGATAGCATCCTGGAGGGAGAGTGGGGAGCGGGAAAACAGCTGCGGGGAAAGAAGAATCAGCCAAGCCAGAGCACGAAAACGAGGACACAAGAAGAAAGTTTGGGAATGAGCATTATACACCACTGATACTCGGATAAGGGAGAATGTGGATGTATCCGAAGTCTTTGTCTCTTCTGCATGTCGACAGGTTCGTCGCAAGAGAAGTCTTCCTTATTCTAAGCGAAGTAGGTGAAAACCTATGTCCTACGAGAATCCGATTTGTTTTGTTCCAGTTATCATAGTTTGAAAGATACTAGTTGCTCTTTTCCTCGCTGAATAAACAGGTTGAGCACTTTGGAGGGCCCTTGTGTAGCTGAATTTTTGTTTGCGGTGCAGTACTGCCGGAAATTCCCTGGCGTTTTGGCAACCCACTCCAGTGTTCTTGCCTGGGGAATCCCATGGACAGAGGAGCCTGGCGAGATACAGTTTATGGGGTCGCAAAAGAGTCGGACACGACTGAGCGACTGAGTATGCACGCACGCACTGCAGGAATTGATAGCTTTATAAAGAGCAACTGGAAAGCCACGTCTGGATTCCCGTGTGACTCCAGTGAGAGCAATGTTGAGCGCAGAAGCAGGGTCCACCGGTGGCTTTGGGCTTATGTATCTGAGGCAGCAACAGATTTTTAGCACACTAGCTTTGGAATGTGAGGGACAAATGAAAAAGAAATGTAAGCCGGACAGCAAACTAACAATTTTAAATACAAGTCCAAGAATACCAGTGTCAGCACCTTGGATAGCGCCTCAAACTTTTGACCTGAGGGTCGGACGTTTAAGAGTCTGAGCGAAGGTTCTTTAGCTCTTCCATCCTTGTTTCTTACTCTTAAACTCAGAAGTCTCCTGAAACTCAGCTTTCTTCTAGAGATCTTCGGGAGATTTTCAGTGTTCTCTACTACTTATATACTACACTTCTCCCAGTGGGAGTTCTGAAGAGCCACAGTTTGAGCAGAGAAAGTCTATTCAAACGATTACAGTCTGTCCTCCTCTAGATTTTTGTTTTAAGCACAAATGATATTTCCATCAAAGACACATGAGGATCAGAAATATCTGGCTTCACTTTGGCCATTTCCGAAGTCCTCATACAATATTGTTACCTAAGAATTGTAGAGGTGGGGGCAGGCATCCTATACACTGTGTGTACCCCAAAACACAGCTGTGATTGCTCAAAATGGCTAGAGAGAAGATGGCTAAGAAAAACATGGACAAATGGTTTGAGTACACCCGCACGAATTATATCATTGTGTTCCAAAGTTGCAAAGAAAACTGCCACACAAGAACAAGGCAGGAAACTTTGATTGACTCATTCAAAAGACCAAAGACAGCAAAGACAAAAATGACCACAACAACAAACAAGCTAGAAACTCTCCTAGATGGCTTACTGAGGTCTCCAGTAAAGTCTCCCAACTGGAGGTGCCGGGGATTGAACCCGGGGCCTCGTGCATGCTAAGCACGCGCTCTACCACTGAGCTACACCCCCTTGCATACCTATGCTGCTGCTTTCTTATGCAAATTACTCATGTGTTCTCTAACATCAACAACTTCCTTAATATGGAAGCTAAATTATTTCATTTAACTTAATTTTTGCCACATGTTCATCCAACATCTCCCAGCCAGCATCTTTGATGAAATGTTTCATTTCTAGCACCTCCATTACTATCCTATTTCACTCTCCTAAACCGTGCTGCACAATGTTTCCCCACTTTCCCTTACTTTTTCTGCTCAATAGCAAAGTTAAATTCGTAACATTTCACTCCAAGGGCCTCGTCATCACCGTTGAAGTCTGTCTTCCCAAGGAACATTTGATTGAAGGAAAATAAAAAGGGAGATCTGGCTCACGCAGGATCTCTCGAACCTGAGGCAACAAGCACAACAGACTCACATTATCAGGCTTGAGGACCCAGTGACATTGGCAGCATCATTGAGGAGCACGAAGGGGAAAGAACAGAAAGAGAAGAAAAGCAAAAGTAAGATGTTCTCAGTCAATTATCTTTTAGAAGACATTATTCTTTCAACTGTTCGGGTTAATGAAAGAGTTGTGAACCAAGGAGAAGCAAACGAATCCAGTGACGATCCCTTCTCTATGCTTCTCTCCTCTTCTACCACCAACCATAATTATATTGTACAGTCACCAGAAATAGTAGGCAATAGATCATCATTCTTTCTGATCAAGTAAACTGATCTTTTACTTTGGGTGGAGTGGGCTGCCTAGAGCTCTTGTAATTTAATTCACAAGACAATTAGTGATTTTGCCTCACTCACCAAATCTTCAGTAATGTCTAATATGAATGAAACGCCTTGACAACATCGGGGGTGTAGCTCAGTGGTAGAGCGCGTGCTTAGCATGCACGAGGCCCCGGGTTCAATCCCTGGCACCTCCAGTTAAACTGAGGACCACTACTAATGGCAAAAGTACTGGACGGTAGTAGTTGGTTTGTGAATCTTCAACTGTTGTGGTCTACGCTAAATAGCATCACTCATCCCTCCAGTTTTGAACGAGGGTCATGTATTTGTCATCAGGAATTAACCCCCTCAGTAATTTATACATTAGCTGACCCCACATTGGGGAAGTTAAGGATTTTATGCCATCAAGCGTTCCTTGACATAACTCAATACACCTCCTCAACACACTGATTCTTATCTCTTTAAATAAAATCATGCCTTTTATTAATAAATTCCAATCACAAAGAAACACCAGAAAAATCATGTAAAGACTTTGGAGTTCAAATGAAAATTATCAGTGGAATAGAGAGGGAGCAAAATGTTCTTGTGTCCGGAGGCTGGCCATAACAGTGAAAAGACCCACTCTCACTTCCTCCCTCTGATTCATGTATCCATGGATCCTGATGAGAGAGATACATTGCCATTAGTCACTGATGAAGAGTATTTACCATATCCTGGATATCATTACATGCCCTCCCTCACCAAAAGTATTGTTTCTTAGCTCATACCATAACTAAGTATTCAAAAGGTCATTCCACCATCCAATCAGGTTAGTTGCTTCGGGGTTAGCTGCCTCCTGGTGAGGCCAGTGAATTCCAGAATATTAGCCCATTGCTGATTTTTTTTTCTTTCTATAAACTGGTTTCTTGTCTCAGAAACAATGCTGTAGGTGCTGTTGAATAAGACATTCAGTAAATTCGTGGCTGGTGGTTTTGGCAGAAGCATTGTGGGACATGCTGCTGCTGCTGCTGCTGCTGCTGCTGCTGCTGCTAAGTCGCTTCAGTCGTGTCCGACTCTGTGCAACCCCATAGATGGCAGCCCACCAGGCTCCCCCGTCCCTGGGATTCTCCAGGCAAGAACACTGGAGTGGGTTGCCATTTCCTTCTCCAGTGCATGAAAGTGAAAAGTAAAAGGGAAGTCGCTCGGTCGTGTTCAACTCTTCGAGACCCCATGGACTGCAGCCTACCAGGCTCCTCCGTCCATGGGATTTTCCAGGCAAGAGTGCTGGAGTGGGGTGCCACTGGGACATGAAGGGAAATGTATGTACAGAATAAGTGTCTATTCCAGTGAGATTAGATATACATTGTGCTCCTAATACAGAAGTGGTCAAATGTAAGGAACCTGACACCAGAGTAGGTAGTTGTTCCCCAGTGGAATAATAGCCCCCAAGTGAGGGCTCAAAGCTTGTGATGTTGGTAGTTTAGTCACTTAGTAGTAGTTTAAACTACATTATTTTGGTGCACAGAAGTCTATGTTGCTTCATTCATTATTAGAGAAATGTAGGTCAAAACTACAATGAGACATCACCTCATACCAGTCAGAGTAGATATCATCAAAAAAATGTACAAACAATAAACACTGGAGAGGATGTGGGGAAAAGCGAAGCCCCTTGCACTGTTGGTGGAATGTAAATTGATACAGCCACTGTGGGAGAACAGTATGGAGATTCCTTAAAAAACTAAGAATAAAACTTCCATATGACCTAACGATCCCACTACTGGGCATATACTCTGAGGAAACCAAAACTGGAAAAGACACACATACACCAATGTTCACTGCAGTACTATTTATAATATCTGGGATATAAAAGAAACCTAGATGTCCATTGACAAATGAATGGCTAAAGAAGAATTAGTACATATAAAAAATGGAATATTACTCAGCCATAAAAAGGAACTCATTTGACCCAGTTCTAATGAGATGGATGAACCTACAGTCCATCATACAGAATGAAGTAAATCAGAAAGAGAAAAATAAATATCATATATTAATGCAGATACATGGAATATAGAAGGATGGTACTGAATCTATTTGCAAGGCATCAATGGAGACGCAAACATAGAGAACAGACTTATGGACACAGTTGGGAAAGGAGAAAATTAAGAGAGTAGCACTGAAATGTATACTTTACTGTATGTGAAATGGATAGTAGTGTTGCCCAAATGGTCTGAGAGCGAGCGATGAGAATGAAGACAGAACATGAAATCTGGTGCAACGGGTCAGGGGACCTGCAGCCTCTATTGGACTGAGGTGCAGAGTCCACTCTGAGTCCAGCTTGTATTCCTAATTGCAGACTACAAGACTTTTTTGATCTTATCTTTCCCAAGACACTATGCTGACATAGTCCAGATCTCCTTGTTTTCACCCCAGGCCATTCTCTTTTGGGCTAGTCTTGGGAACAATCAGCAAGTGCGTAGGCAGCATTCATGTCTAATTCCAATCTGGTATTCCAAGTCCATTCTTTCAGGATCCCAGTCATACTCCCTTCTGGGTCTGGCCTTGGAGTTTGTAACAAGGAGGTTATTCTTAAGAAAAACATGAAAGATAATCATTAACACAGTCTTAATATATGCTGTTTTTCCAGGTGCTATTTTTGTGGAATTTCTCAAGGCTGTGAAAGGACATTATTAGAAATTCCCACTACATATTGGGAGCTTGCTGTAGGATGCAGGGAGCTCAAACTGATGCTTTGTGACAACCTAGAGGGGCGGGATGGGGTTGGGAGTGGGAGGGAGGTTCAAGAGGGAGAGGATGTGTGTATACCTGTGGCTGATTCATGTTGATATATGGCAGAACCTAACAATAGTATAAAGCAACTATCTTCCAATTAAAAACTTAAAATTAAAATAAGTATTAATCTCCAAAGAAGGCATACAGATGGCTAACAAACACATGAAAAGGTGCTCAACATCACTCATTATCAGAGAAATGCAAATCAAGACCACAATGAGGTACCACTTCACACCAGTCAGAATGGCTGCGATCCAAAAATCTGCAAGCAATAAATGCTGGAGAGGGTGTGGAGAAAAGGGAACCCTCTTACACTGTTGGTGGGAATGCAAACTAGTACAGCCACTATGGAGAACAGTGTGGACATTCCTTAAAAAATTGCAAATAGAACTGCCTTATGACCCAGCAATCCCACTGCTGGGCATACACACCAAGGAAACCAAAATAGAAAGAGACACATGTACCCCAATGTTCATCACAGCACTGTTTATAATAGCCAGGACATGGAAACAACCTAGATGTCCATCAGCAGATGAATGGATAAGAAAGCTGTGGTACATATACACAATGGAGTATTACTCAGCCGTTAAAAAGAATTCATTTGAATCAGTTCTGATGAGATGGATGAAACTGGAGCCGATTATACAGAGTGAAGTAAGCCAGAAAGAAAAACACTAATACAGTATACTAACACATATATATGGAATTTAGAAAGACGGTAATGATGACCCTGTATGCGAGACAGCAAAAGAGACACAGATGTGTAGAGCGGACTTTTGGACTCAGAGGGAGAGGGAGAGGGTGGGATGATTTGGGAGAATGGCATTGAAACATGTATACTATCATGTAAGAAACGAATCACCAGTCTATGNGAAACATGTATACTATCATGTAAGAAACGAATCACCAGTCTATGTTCGATGCAGGATACAGGATGCTTGGGGCTGGTGCACGGGGATGATCCAGGGAGATGATATGGGGTGGGAGGTGGGAGGGGGGTTCATGTTTGGGAACT
>SJYO01040348.1:0-50000 GCA_006410555.1 Capra ibex | reverse complement strand
GGCCACTCCTGCGTCAAGGACCGAGGAGCTACCTGCAGAAGAACAGGAGGGGAGGGAGGGAACGACACAGGGGGTCCGGGGAGGGGTAGACGGATGGTTCGGGGGGTGCAAATCAGGGAGCCAGCACAGACTGACAAACACTGGGGTACCTGACAGCGGGCGGTCCGAGGAGACGCGTACCCTACGAGGTCCGTTCCTATGACCTCACCCAACGGTACGGGAGGAGGTCCCCTAGAAGGACTGGGTCTCCACCTCGGGTCCAGAGGACGTGCCGTGCGCCTGAAAAATGGCAGACTGGGTGGTCCCTTTGGGTGCTTCGGGGGACGGGAGCTCTACGGTGCGTCTGCCAGGAGGGCCCACGTCCTGGCGGACCCGGGGGCCACCCAGAGAGGACTCTAGGACAAGGCAAAGTCCCGGGGGTGTTCACCTCGTGTCTCCGCTGGGACGTCAAGTACTCCCGGAGCGTGCCGGAGTCGTTCGACTGGCGGGTCGTGCACCGGTGCCGGAAACTGGACAGGGGCAAGTGGAGGCGGACGGTGGACCCTCCATGCAGGGAAGCGGGCTGTCCTCAGTCCGTTTGCCCACGCTCGCAGGGAAGAGAACAGCCTTCGACGTCCACGGCATGGACGTCTATCCGATTCGGTCACCAAGTCTACCCTCTCTTAGGCGGACGTTCCGTCCTCTGGGTTCAAGTTAGGGATCCAGCCCTTCTAGAGGACCTCTTCCCTTACCGTTGGACGAGGTCACAAGAACGGACCCCTTAGGGGTCCCTGTCTCCTCGGACCGCCCCGATGTTCAGGTGCCTCGACGCCTTAGCCTGTGCTGACTCGTTGATTATACGAGATGGATGATTATTCTGAACCTTTTACCCAAATAGAGATGTTTGGTGTGTTCGTAGATGCACGTAGGACCCACCTACGCCCCGAACCCCACTATAAGGGTTCACGATCCTCCAGGGTCCCTACCGAGCCCTGGGAGCATCTCAAATAGTCTGGGAAGGGCCCCCGACGGTTCGTCTCCTCCCCTGGCACCTTGGACAGACGACGGTAGAGTGCTCCAGATTAGTACGGTGTGTGTGTGTGTGTGTGGGGGAGGTGGGAAGGGTCGGTCACGAAGGGGGTCCTGTATCTGCCTCCTCCTCGTCTGCGGAAGGGTTCCCCACACCACCCTAACCCCAGGATCCGCCCGAGGACTCGACGGTCGAACGTAAAAGGGTAGGAGACGTCTCGAAAGGAGGTCCACCGGGTCTCACCGACGACACCGTGGTCGGTAGTGTAGACGTAAGGGTGTTGTCTTGCCTCTTCCTTTCTTATATTGAGAGATCTTGAGACGAGATTCCCAAGGGGCACCTAGAGACAGGTGGGACGAGTGGACCGAGTCCGGTCGCGAACGAGGTCGTGGTGAGGGGTTCCGGGACTCGAACTCTTTCGTCTCCAGAGGGGGGACCGACTGGAGGAAACTCCCGTGTCCGAGTCGAGTGTAGGCTCGCGTGACTAAACCGGGACGGTCTCGACGTGGACACCTCTGTCCGGCCCTACCGGGTCTCAGGTGCACAGAAGGGTGTCCGACGTGTCCGCGGGACCGGGTGTTCGAGCAGGTCCTCATGGGCGCAGACGTCCACTGGCACAAACTGGAGAGTCTCCAGTAGTTCGAACGGCCCCTGAAGGTCTGGCTGCGTCTCGGCAGTCTCGCCCAGGTGAAACACGGTCCAGTCACGCCGCAGGAACGGACGGACGACAGGCAGAAACCCGCCGGAATAGACAGAGGACATACCCCACTCACCCCGAAGGGGCCACCGCGTCACCATTCCTCGGTCGGACGGCTTCGGTCTCTACACCCAGCCAGGGACCCAGCCCTTCTAGGGGACCTCCTCCTCCACCGTGGGCGAGGCCACAAGAAAGGACCCTTTAGGTCGTCTGTCTCCTCAAACGCCCGGTGTCAGGTACCCCACAGTCTCTCGACCTGTGCTGACTCGCGTGTGCATACGCCAGACACACCCAGGACGTAGACACAGAGACATGGACTCACACATAGACTCACACGCCCGGGCACTCACACACGTACACACCAGACAGACACAGAGATTTGTACATACACGGGCACCCAGACACACAGATCTGCACGTAAAAAGACACACAGACACACAGAAACCCAGAGGGAGACACAGAGACATGGACTCACACATAGACTCACACACCCGGACACTCACACACGTACACACAGACACACACATAGATACGTCGTACACACCAGACACCCACACAGATTTGTACATACACGGGCACCCAGACACACAGATCTGTACATAAAAAGACACACAGACACACAGACACACAGAGGGAGACACAGAGACATAGACTCACACATAGACTCACACGTCCGGACACTCACACACGTACACACCAGACACACACAGAGATTTGTACATACACGGGCACCCAGACACACAGATCTGCACGTAAAAAGACACACAGACACACAGACACACAGAACCACAGAGGGAGACACAGAGACATAGACTCACACGCCCGGACACTCACACACGTACACACCAGACACACACAGAAACACAGAGGTAGACACAGAGACATGGACTCACACGCCCGGACACTCACACACGTACACACCAGACACACACAGAGATTTGTACATACACGGGCACCCAGACACACAGATCTGCACGTAAAAAGACACACAGACACACAGACACACAGAACCACAGAGGGAGACACAGAGACATGGACTCACACGCCCGGACACTCACACACGTACACACCAGACACACACAGAAACACAGAGGTAGACACAGAGACATGGACTCACACGCCCGGACACTCACACACGTACACACAGACACACACATAGATACGTCGTACACACCAGACACACACACAGATTTGTGCATACACGGACACCCAGACACACAGATCTGCACGTAAAAGGACACACAGCGACACAGACACACACATTTCACTCTTTCACAATGACAAGTGAGAGCCTCGGGCGCACCTGATCGGGGGTCCGACGAGACGGGTACCCCTGAGGGGTCCGTCCTTGCGACCTCCCCCGACGGTCCGGGAGGAGGTCCGCTGGAAGGGCTGGGTCCCTGACTTGGGCGCAGAGGACGTGGCCCCCATCTCAGGAATGACAGACCCGGTGGCCCCACAACACACACGCGCACACACACACACGTGTACGTACGAAGGCGCACGCACACACAGTCCCACGCATAGACAGAGAGACACCGGACAGATGTGGATGCAAAGACGAACTCAGACACACAGACGTACACACACATCGACGCACACAGACAGACACATATTAACACACATGTCGCCACACATCGACGCATAGAGACATATTAACACACATATCGACACAGACACACATCGACACACACAGAGACATATTGACACACATATCGATACACACAGACACACAGTGACACACATCGACACAGACACACAGTGACACACAGACATATTAACACACATATCGACACATAGACACACAGTGACACACACAGACACACAGCGACACAGAGACATATATTAACACACATATCGACACACAGACACATATTAACACACATCGACACAGACATATCGACACACACACAGACACACAGCGACACAGACACAGTGACACACAGACATATTAACACACATATCGACACACACAGACACACAGTGACACACCGACACACATCGACACAGACACACAATGTAGACACAACGACACACACACATCGACACACAGACACACAGCGACACACATCGACACACACAGACACACATCGACACAGACACACAGATATCGACACACAGCGACATACATCGGCACACAGCGACACACAGACACATCGACACACAGACAGACATACATCGACACACATCGACACAGACACACGTCGACACAGACACAGACATACATCGACACACAAACATACATCGACACACAGACACAGTGACACACATCGACAGACACGTCGACACAGACACACGTCGACACAGACATACATCGACACACAGACACAGTGACACAGACACACAGCGACACAGACACACATCGACACAGACACAGTGACACACAGACATATTAACACATATCGACACACAGACACACAGTGACACAGCGACACACATCGACACAGACACACATCGACACACACAGACACACATCGACACACAGCGACACACAGACACATCGACACACAGACAGACATACATCGACACACATCGACACAGACACACGTCGACACAGACACAGACATACATCGACACACAAACATACATCGACACACAGACACAGTGACACACATCGACAGACACGTCGACACAGACACACGTCGACACAGACNCATCGAGACACACAGACACACATCGACACAGACACACAGATATCGACACACAGCGACATACATCGACACACAGCGACACACAGACACATCGACACACAGACAGACATACATCGACACACATCGACACAGACACACGTCGACACAGACACAGACATACATCGACACACAAACATACATCGACACACAGACACAGTGACACACATCGACAGACACGTCGACACAGACACACGTCGACACAGACATACATCGACACACAGACACAGTGACACAGACACACAGCGACACAGACACACGTCGACACAGACACAGTGACACACAGACATATTAACACATATCGACACACAGACACAGTGACACAGCGACACACATCGACACAGACACACATCGACACACAGACACATATTAACACACAGCGACACAGACACACAGCGACACACAGACACACATTAACACACAGACACACATCGACACAGAGACACACAATGTAGACACACATCCTGTGACAGACGTCCCCAGGGACACCGGAGGTGCGGAGGTGGGGCAGACAAATTTGGTCCACTGGAAAGGTCGCTGTCGGAGGGCGGGCGTCTGGATATGTAAAAGACGTCGGAGGACGTGCTGACCGGCCTACTGGCTGAGGTGCCCCAGGACTCGGCCTAGAGGCCGTCGACGTTTGGTCCACTCCGGGACCTGAACGGAAAAACAGTGTGAATTTCTGTTAAAGGGTGGGTTCTTTCTTTCTTTCTTTGCCTTGCTTACAAAGTGTCAGTCGGAGGGGTGGGTGGGTCGAGCCCCAGGCCCCGGGTGAAATGGCAGACGGGCCCTGTGTCGACTAAGGGTCAGCAGGAGTAAGTAAAGACTCGAAAGGTCGTCGTCATACGCTTACCCCCAGAGTACCCGAGGGGGACCACCGATTTCTTAGACGGGCGTTACGCCCTCTATGTCCAAGCTAGGGACTCAACCCTTCTAGGGGACCTCTTCCCTTTCCGATGGGTGAGGTCATAAGGACGGACCTCTTAGGGTACCTGCCTCCTCGGACCGCCCGATGTCAGGTGCCCCAGCGTCTCAGCCTGTGCTGACTCCCTGACTCGTGTCGCGTCGAAGCCCGTAGCGTCTCCGACGCCGAGACCCGGACGCCTGTCTTAAGGAGGGTGGAAGGGGTGTCCCTTCAGGAGGCCGCCCCTCGGGGCCCCCGTGGGCGCCCGACCCAGGACCCTGCGGACGGCCAGGGACCCTGCGGACGGCCAGGGAAGGGGAATAGAGGCACAGACAGAGGGGTCCGCGACCGGAGGACGACCGGCTTGACCGCGGGCGCCTCCTCCTCCTCCGGTCGCCCCGCCGCGCCTCCGGGGGTCCCGACGCCTGGGCCCCCCGCCCTGCCGCGGGGGCCTCGGGGCCCGTCATGGCGGCGGAGGACGTCGCCGAGCCGAAGGTCCTGCACGTCCGCCGCGCGCGCCCTCCGGACGACGTGCACCAGGACCCCTGGGCCCGGGGTGGGACTCCCAGCGGGGCGGCGCTCGAGTGTCGCGCTCGGGCCGGCCCCACTAAGGGTCTCTTCTCCACAGAGCGCCCCGTTGCTAATAATTTCCTCCGCCTTTCGTCCGTCAGAGGCGTGCGCAGACATCCCCCACGGGACCTGGGTCCTGCACGCGTGGGGGTTGCGCCCTCGCCTTCCGATTCGCCCGACCCTCACGAACCACCCCCTCGCAGCGCCCCTGAGTCTCTCCCCGGACCCCGCGGGGCCCCGACCTCCGCTGGTTGTCTCCCCTAGGGGTCCTTTCGGTCCCCCGCGCCAGGAGGGGGGCTCCCGTGGACCAGCGTCGGCCCGACCCGGGGGTCACTGTTCACTGCACGTTTCGGTCGGGGCCCCCGTGCCAGCGAGCCCTGTTGTCCAAGGGATCTTCTTTGAAAGGGAAGATTGGTCTCCCCAGACTTGTGGGCGGGCGCCCCTCCCCCCCATGGGCTCGGGGGGCGGGGTGGGGTTCTCGGGACCGACGTCAGGCGGATTACGTCCGCCCTGAGTCCCCAGGGTGTGGGTGCTGGTCCGGGCGCTCGGTTCCTGTGCGGGCTCGCTCTGGGGGTCGACGTCCGACTGCCGTCGATTGCAGACGCCTTCACTCCGCGCGGCCGGGCACCCCCGGAATAGGCGGAGTGAGAGGAAAAGGACAACCCTGAGAAACGTCATTTTGTGTGTGTGTGTGTGTGTGTGTGTGTGTGTGTAATTTGCGCTCTCCACCTTATGCTGACTGCCTGTGCGTTGGGCAGAGAAGTAGCGAGGCTTGCGCTTGCTCGTCCGCGCGATCCCCGTTTCTCGGGCGGACGACCACGGCCTCTGGATTCTCGGCGTCGAAGCTCGGGGCCCACCCCTTCTAGGGGACGTCCTCCTTTACCACTGGGTGCCGTCATAGGAACGGAGCTCTTAGGGTGCCTGTCCCCTGCGACCCCCCGACGCCAGGTGGCCCGGCGTCTCTCACCCTCTGCTGGTTTCGTTGACTCGCACGTGTTCCTAAAGGTCCGATCTTAAACGGCCCCGGACCGGGGTGGGAGGTCCGCGTCAGGCAAGTAAATGAGTGAGTCGTCTACCGCCGGACGGGTGACGGGTCGTCCTGACAGACGTGTGTAGTGCCCGAGTGTAGACGGGAAAAGAGCGGAGACCCCACGCACCCACCCGTACTGGTATCCGGGTTTCCTACATTGAACTGGTGGTCACACAGGGCGGACGGGCGGAGTGGTTGTAAGGGAGCATCCTAGGGACCCCCAGAGGTCGTCCGTGCCAGTGGCTCGCCCGGTGGGTAGTCAGTGGTCTGGTCCAGGGAATTTCCGTCCCAGACTAGGACGCCGCGGTCACCATTTTTTCTTTCTTTGTTTTTCCGGTGAACGGCTGCCTCCTCTGCAGCCAAAGTAGGGACGCGACCCTTCTGGGGGACCTCCTCCCATACCGCTGGGTGAGGTCCTAAGAACGGACCTCTTAGGGTATCTGTCTCCTCGGACCACCCGACGTCAGGTACCCCAGCGTCTCTCAGTCTGTGCGGACTCGTTGACTCGTCTCCCGTTACGACAGAGACCGACTGTGGCTCCCCCCTGAGTGTCTCTCGAACCGAGCACATGGGGTAAGGGGGGGTGGGGGCTTTGCGCGGGGAGTCGAGAACGCAGTGAGTCGGTTAGCAGAAATTGGTGGAGAAAATCAATTGGGTCGGTAGAAAGTCTACAGCGACTCAGCAATTCTCAGGACGGACCGAAAAAAAAAAAAAAAAACGTTGGGTGTGCCTGACGTCGGGAGGTCCGAGGAGACAGGCACCCTAAAGAGTCGGTTCTGACGACCTCGAAGGGACACCGAGTCTGTCATTTCGTAGAGGGACGTCACGTCCTCTGGACCGAACCTAGGGCCCCAGCCCTTCTGGGGGGTCTCCTCCTTTACCGTTGGGCGAGGTCGTCAGACCGATGTCAGACACCCCAGCCCCTCAGCCTGTACTGTCCTGTTTTTGGTAGAGAGCCTATACGTCGGAGATTGCGACACGTGCAACCTTAATTTCGAGCCCGGCCACGACTCCTTATCCCTGGTCGGAAACCAGAGACGTGGGGACGGGGGGCCTCAGGACCTTGTCTTGGGAAGGAAGGGGGTGGGGGTGGGTGGTAGGGTGGAGGGAATTGGTAGGGGTAGGGTTAAGGGTGCCCACGTGTCAGAAAGGGGATTGTGGGCCCCACAGACACCAGGACGGCGGGAGGGCCCAGTCGGCAATCCCCTCGCGTTCCGGACCCGGTGGCTACGGGGGGTCGGCAGGAGGGTCTTGTGTGTCCCTCGTCTGTGGGTAGATTCCGGGTGCACTTCGCGAAAATTTCCTCTTTGTGCAAGACGCCGGATCAATCGTTGCTCCTGTCTGCAGTGTGACTAGGTCAGGAAGGGCGTCTCTCGTTCGCCGACTCCTCAGCCCCGGTCCCCCTCCCCACTGGGGACCCTACGTGCGTCCTGGGGTCCCTCAACCCCCCCCCCCCNCCCCCCCCCCCCCAGGCCGTGTATCCCCTCCCTTGTCCCACCGCGTCTCCAATTGGCGGAGGTGGTGGTTCCGACGTCTCTCGGCAGGACCCCACGGGTTGCGGTCGAGAATTTCGTTTCAAGTCTCACGGTCCCGGAGCGTCGGACTTCCTGGTCGAGGCCGACCTTTTAGGAGGAACCGGGTAACCCGTCTCTATTCGTAGCGTCCCAGGGCGGGGTGGGTGTGCCCGCCCATGGGCTACATATCTTTGGTGTCTACTGTCCTCCCTGTTGAGGGAGTGGGCCCGCACGGGGCCTCGGTCACTGCGCAGGGGTGGGTCTTGGACCCCGCCGGAGCGGGAGAGAGGGTCGCGGCACACCAGCGCTGGCCGGCCTTGGCCCGACCCGGTGGTCGGTCGAGGTAGGAGGTCCGGGGTCCGGTCGAAGTCACTTCGGAGTCTTCTACGGTCTTGTGGTTCCGTGAATCGGGGCGACGTTAGGAGTAGACGACTGTCGCTGGACTAGACAGGGGTGGGGAGACCCCGGGTCGGTAAGAGTCCGGAGCGGAGAATGGACGGAGAGGGGTCCTTCTCCTGAGTCCTTCCGGGAGGACGGTCCTGTGGCCCCCGACCCCACCCCCCCTCCCCCCACGGAGCCGAGAGCACCCAGTCGTCGGGGATCGTAGGTAGGGAGGTAGGTCGCAGTGAACCTCCTCTGGGGGAGTACTCTTCCTCCCGCCCCGCCGTCTTTCCTGTCTCTCCGTCCCTACTCTTTCTTTCTTCGTTGTCTTTGTCGTTTCACAGTCAGTGAGTCAGCACAGGCTGAGAAACGCTGGGGTACCTGACATTGGGTGGTCCGAGGAGACAGGTACCCAAAGGGCCCGTTGTTATGGCCTGAACCCAACGGTACGGGAGGAGGTCCCCTAGAAGGTCTGGGGCGGTAGCTTTGGACCGACGTCCGTCCAAGAACTGGTAGTCTTGGTTACACCCCCCTCCCCGTATTTCTTTTTTCTCCTTCCCCCTATCTTTCTCCTTTTTCGTTGTCCCGTCTCTCTCCGTTTAATTCTTTCTTAAGAGCGTGGACGCAGCGATGCTTCTGAAACAAAAGACCTGGACCGATGACTGTGTGGAGCCGAAAGCGAAACACTTTTAAGTGTCCTGCTATGTGAATCATGAACAAAGTCATTTCTCGAGTGTCCCAGAAGGAAACCACCGAGTCTACCCTTTTCTTGGACGGACGTTACGCCCTCTAGACCCAAGTGAGGGACCCACCCGTTCTCGGGGACCTCTCCCATTACCGTTGGGTGAGGTCATTAGAACGACCTCCTAGGGTGCCTGTCTCCTCGGACCTCCCGATGCCAGATGACCCAGCACAGTTGATGTTTAGCCGTGAATTTCTCGTGACCTGGTGTTTCGTAACAGGTCTACTGACCTGCTGTTGTCCGTTAAACGGTAGACGGAGATGCCTCTAACTTGGGGTCCGCCGATAGCGACAACTGGCAGTCGTTAGGGACTCCCTCAAGACCACCTCACTCCGTGAGACACGAGGCCCCTTACACCACCCTGTCCAGAGATACAAAAATCCTTGTCCAAAATACTAGAGTTAGGAACGTTGAGGAGCATAGATCAGGTCAAGTCGAGTCAAATGAGCGAGTCAGCACAAGCTGAGAAACGGTGGGTACCTGACGTCGTACGGGCCGGAGAGACAGGTAGTGGTTCAGGACCTCAAATGAGTTTGAGTACGGGTAACTCAGTCACTACGGTAGGTAGAGTAGGAGACAGTAGGGGAAGAGGAGGGCGGAGGTTAGAAAGGGTCGTAGTCCCAGAAAAGTTTCCTTCAGTCGAGAAACGTAGTCTACCGGTTTCCCAACCTGAAACTCGAAGTTGTAGGTCAGGAAGTATGGATCTCTTCGTGATTTAGGGAAGTCCCACTGTAGTCTAGGAGTTCTGATTGTTTTTGGAAAACATTTGACGAAGTGCCGTAACTTGAGCGGGAAGTGGTTTTGGAGTATATAACTGAAAGGGGGTGACGGCGAAACCTCGTCAGCGAGTCTCGGTAGACTCTGCGACGGAGGGTCCCGACGTCAGGAGTAAAAGGGGGTCATTTTGAATTGAGTGTTGAGAGTTAGACGTGAACAAAAAAAAAGGAAGGTGTCAGTGTTTACCAGTCTGTGCTGACTCGCTTGTGACGTACGCATTTCGCAAGGTTTGTAGTTCCAGAGGCCTGTGCGGGAACCTCCGTCCCCCGGATATGGCGCCGCACACTGCATACGTGTGTGGACAGCCGCGCACCCATACACGTTGTCGACGTATGCACTCGCACAGTCACCTGTGTGCATATGTGTGCACTCGCACAGTCACTCGGACACTTTGGTTGTGTGCACGGGGACAAGAAGATCCTCTGTGGGGGCGGTGGGTTCAGCGTCACCGGCCGAACTGTCCCTGTGGGGCTCAGACTCGGGGCCACCCAGGACCTTTACGTCGCCCGGGAGGAGGTAGGGCCCTGGGGGTTTACGTGGGTCTCAGTAGTCCCAGTCTCGACCCCCACGACCTCGCGAGGCCTCCGCGAGAGGACCCGCCTGGGCCCAGAGGGCCCGACGCGTGTCCGTCTGGGATGAGGCTCCGGCCCGGCCGGCCCCAAGCCCCGGCAGAGCATGCGACCCAGTCTTGCGTGTCTGACGTAGCGAGCAGGGCGCCCCGCTCGTCCCCGGACCTCCCGCGGCCCCCCAGTAGTCCTGGAAAGGCCCGCCGCCCCAACCCCCCACCCCCAGCGCCCGCTCTGAGCCCCCAGACGCCGCGCCTCGGCCCCGGGGTCACTAGCCTGGCCGGTCTGACCTGCTCGGACGCCTGGGCTCGCAGGCCACGATGCTAACCCTCTTCTCTCCCGCGCCCCGAAGCGTTTCGGGCCGGACAGGGGGTGCGGTCACAGCAAGCAGCGGCGGCGGTCCGGTTCGTACTGGAACTTTTCCAGTCTCACCGGCGGTGCGATGGGTCGCGCTGGCGGGGCCCGTGCGAGCCGCGTCTCCGCCCCGCGTCAAGGGCTGTACGGGGCGCCGCTCTGCGCGCCCGGTCCCCGCCCCGGACCCACCACCGCGTCGGTTATCCGCGCCGCGTGCCCCCCGGGCGCCCCGCCCCGCTCCGCGTCGAGGGCCGTCGGGCGCCCTCCGCGCCGCGCGCGGGTCCCCCGCCCCGGTCCCGCCGCCACGTCGGTTACCCGTTCCGGCATACCTGGGTGCCCCGCCCTGCTCCGCGGCGAGGGCCGTCGGGCGCGCCCCCGCCACGCGCGCGGGCCCCCGCCCCGGGCCCGCCGCCGCGTCGGTTACCCGCGCCGCGCGCCCCCGGCGCCCCGCCCCGCGCCCGGGGAATCGCCGACGCGCCACCGGCGGGACAGGAAAGCCAGGGCCGCCGCCGTCGCGACTCGGTCGCCGCGAGTGGAAGGCCGAGAGAGAGACGGAGAGACGCGGAGGCGAGGCGAGAGGCGGGCGGCGGTACTGCCTTGTCCGGTAGAGGAAGCGGTTCCTAAAGGACCGGCCCCCGTAGCGGCGGCGGTAGAGGTTCTGCCGGCACCGGGGCTAGCTCGCGCAGTTCGACGACGACGTCCACGCACAGTCCGACGACCGCGCGCCGGCGGCCGCGGCCCGGGGCCCCTCGAGCCCCCGCGCGCGCTGGGGCCCCGGCCTTCGCCCCTCCAGCGCGGCGAAACAGGCGCGCGCCGGCCGGTCCGGCCGAAGGCCCCCCAGCGCAGTGCACCCGTGGCGGCGCTCCCTCGCGTACGCGCCCCCCGCGGGCCGCCGCTACAGGCGTAACCCCGCGCCCCCCGGCGTACGCGCAGCCCGCCGGCCGCCACCGCGGGAGGCGCGCACGCGTGACCCCCCGACGTCTCAACCCCACGCGTACGCGCCCCCCTCTCGGCGCACCTGCCTGGGACGCCCCGACACCCACCCCAGGGCAGGGGAACCCGGCACCTGCCCCCTTCTAGAAATCAGCGACGTCAACATGACCAGAAGAACGGGTGACAAGCGTGAACAAACGCGCCCAGACTCCACCTTATTTGACGCGACCAGACAAACTTAGCAGTGTTTACCCCTCGGTCACCTTAATCGCAACGCTACCCTAACGGTGGGAATTTCTTTTATCCTAAGGGGTCCTTCCTACGATCCTCTTGAATTTCCGGGGCACATTTACAGAATGATTGCTGTGCAGCCAGAAACCACTGGAGACGTCCACAGTTGGCGTGTAACCGCGAACACCCGTGGACGACAACTGGAGACTTTCGCCATCATCCAGTCAGCACAGGCTGAGAACGCTGGGGTACCTGACATCGGGACGGTCCGAGGAGACAGGTACCCTAAGAGGTCCCTTCGTATGACCTTACCCAACGGTACGGGAGGAGGTCGCCTAGAAGGACTGAGTCCCCCACTTTGGGCCCAGAGGACGTAACGTCCCACTAAGAGCTGGCAGACTCGGCAGAGATACTCATAACTTAGTCCACGACGACTGGAAGTTTGGGGCACTTTCCTGGAGTCCCACCTCTCGTCCTTACTCCGTACGCCCAAGACCCTTTTTCACTGTCCGGCCCAGTAGTCTGTCTACAAAGGTCACCGACTAACACTCGGGTGAAGAACGAACGGGTGGAGTACAAAGTCAAGTCAGCGAGTCTGCACAGGCCAGTAACGGCTGGGGTACCCGACGTCGCGCGGTCCGAAGGGACAGGTAGCAAATCTTTTCGTGATTTTTGAAAATGACACTGCTCACGAGGAACTCCGAGACTCTTTCCGAGACGCTCTCACACACGAGCGAGATCCTTGAAGGGTAACTGGTCTTAGAGTAGGTCAGAGTGGAGACCGAGTTAGAGAGTCGATAGACTCGACGAGAGGGGGCCCCCACATCAGGAGCAGAACGGGGTCTAGAATTGAGCGGTGAGAGCCCAGCACATAAAAAATATTCACCGGCACCTCCAGACGGGATCCGGGACCCACTTCGGGACAAGGGGGAGTGAGGGCGGGGTCCCACGTCGTGCGGTTCGAAGGGACAGACAGCACACACTTTTTCGTAATTTTTGGAAGTGCCACTGCTTACGTGGAACTCTGACATTCTTTGCGAGGCGCCTTTATACGGGATCGAGCACACTTGAAGACAACTGGTCTTAGGGTAGGTATGGCTGGAAAGGGAGTGGAGAAGCCTCGTCAGTGAGTCTCGACAGACTCGAGGTGGTCTTAGAGGAGATTCAGTGCCGCCACACGGGTCCGGGGGCCATCTAGGGACAGAGGGAGGCGGCGGGGGGTCCACGTCGTGCGCTCGTTCGTCTAGCGCCGGCTGTTCGTCATGTTCCCGTAGCACCTGACGTAACACGCATAGGGGTTCCTCGTCCCGCACGACAGGAAGACCGCCCCGTTGGACCGGTTGCAGTAGGCGATGAAGGGGTGCGTTCGGGAGTTGAAGCGAAAGTTCCTGTTCATGTTCGTCTAGAAGGACCCCCCGCACCTGTTCGTGTGCGTCAAGACCTCCATGAAGCGTCCGTTGGACCGGAGCCCGCCCCGCCGGCCCCGGTGGAGGGACACGAAGCAGATGGGCGACCTAAAGCGGGCTTGGGCGGACCGCCGGCTGCACCCGTTCAGCCCGTCACTCGCGCTCAAGTCCCCGGACCCTCTGACAGACCACTTCTAGTGGTTCAGGCTGCCGTAGGCGCCCGACATGGTCCCGAAGTTGCACAGCCATGTCCCATAGTAGTAGATGGCGCGGCGGATGAAGCCGTAGATGCTGTGGCGGTTCCC
Organism: Capra ibex; assembly: GCA_006410555.1. NCBI lineage: Eukaryota > Metazoa > Chordata > Mammalia > Artiodactyla > Bovidae > Capra > Capra ibex. Next base: position 35,894 of record SJYO01040348.1, on the reverse strand, counting down.
ACTCGAGGGACGGCCTCCGCTGCCACCCCCGCCGTGGCCCTCCCGGTCCCGGAAGAGGGACCCCGTCCCCGATCAGGACCCCCCTCCCGCCTCCGTGGAGTCGACGACTATCGACTCCCGAGGGTCGGGACCGTCGACCTCCGACTCTGGGTCCCCACCCGCCCCGAGAGAGGACCCGCTCACCTGAGGGACCCAGGAGTACTCGAGGAGGGAGACCCACACAGACAGACTGGGGTCTCGGCGGACCACTGGAGTAAAGTAGAAGTAAGAGAGAACTTTCACTTTCACTTCAGTGAGTCAGCACAGGCTGAGAAACACTGGGGTACCTGACATCGTATAGTCCGAGGAGGTAGGTACCCTAAAAGGTCCGTTCTCACGACCTCACCTAACGGTAACGGAAGAGGTCCCCTAGAAGGGCTGGGTCCTTTTCTTGGGCCCAGAGGGCGTAACGTCCGCCTAGGAAATCGTAGACTCGGTGGTGGGAGTAAAGGTTTCTGTCGAAGGAAGATCCAAGGACTCCCAATCCTTATGTACATTTAAGTAGTGGTACCTATTCTGCCTAAGGACTAACCGGACCCGTCTATCGTGTCTTTCCCGTCGAACCCGTCGTCTCGAAATAACGGGGGACAGCCCCGACCTCAGTCTGGGTCCACCCCCGCCCCGGCCAGGGAGGCCTCGGAAGGGACGAGTGGCGGGGAGGGACGCAGAGAACAGACGGGACCGGACAATTCCCGGGGGTCAACATCACTCAATCGTAGAAAGACACACTAGGACCAAAACAGATACTTTACAAACCAAAGGGCATGTGTGGATGTCAATCTCTGCCATCGCAAGGACATGCACGTGAAGGTAGGAGATCAGGGCCCCAAACCCCGAGGTGGTACTGGACCCCCTGCCGTGGCGAGTCAGGGACATCCACTCGGCGGGGCCTCCGCCCCGGCCCGGCGGACCGTGGCAAATGTCACGTCGTCCGCAGTCTCGCAGGGGAGGAACGGTCGCCCCGGGCAGGGCGGCCGACCGTCCCGCACACGACTGGGGTCAGGCTGGGCCGCTCACAGGGGCCTCCTCGACCCTTGAGGTGCACCTCCACACCCGCCGGGACCCCGGAGTGGGGCACGCGGGGGCGGGGGCGTCCGTACGAGGGGCTGGGGTTCTTGTGCGTGTAGCACCACTCGACCTACTAGCGCGTCTGGCACTGCCGGCACCGCCCGCACCAGAGGATGGGGAAGCTGTGGCACGCCGCGGCGTACTACTACGTCAGCCCCGCGTTTCCTCCATGGCCGGCGCGGGCCGCCCCCGCCCCCCGCGACGCGCCTCGTGCGCGGCCGGGGCGAGGCCCGACGCGACTACCCGCCCCTCCCGACCCCGCCCCCCACGACGCGGCCGGGCGAGGCCCGACGCGACTACCCGCCCCTCCCGACCCCGCCCCCCGCGACGCGACCGGGGCGAGGCCCGCCGCGACTACCCGCCCCCCACGACGCGGCCGGCGCGAGGCCCGACGCGACTACCCGCCCCTCCCGACCCCGCCCCCCGCGACGCGACCGGGGCGAGGCCCCCCGCCCGCCCCTCCCGACCCCGCCCCCCACGACGCGGCCGGGGCGAGGCCCGCCGCCCCCGTCCGCCCCTCCCGACCCCGCCCCCCACGACGCGGCCGGGGCGAGGCCCGCCGCGACTGCCCGCGCCCCGCCCCCCGGCCGCAGACGCGGGCCTCTCGTCGTCGGTCCGGCCCGGAGCACCCCCGCCTACCCCGCCCCGCCCGTGTCCCGGGAGACCGCGGGACCCTAGACTATTCCCGCAGGGGGCGCCCGCGGGCGTCGGCGGAGCCAGAAACGGGACTGCAGGGGCTCGGAGCACCCCCGACCGCAGGACCCGAACCAGGGGAGGGCTCTCGCGTACGGGTCCCGGCGGCGGAGAGGCGAGCCTCGAGGACCGCGCGCGTGCCGCCGGGCCCGGAGTCGTCGAGACGGCCCAGGGGGCCCCCGGCACAGGCTCGCGCGGCACTGGGGCGGCAGAGGGGTGTCGGCTGTAGTACATGTTCCCGTGGCACCTGACGACCGCCTTCTAGGAGTTCCTGCTCCCGCCGTTCCGGAAGAAGTTCCCGCGGACCAGGTTGCACGACGCGCCGTACCCGCCGCGGAAACACGACCAGGACATGCTGCTCGAGTTCTTCCAGTAGATTTTCGGACCGGCGGGCGGCGCTGGTGGATCGTAGTGGGGCGTGACACTGCCTGGTGCTGAAGCTCTTTAAGGTCGCAGGGACGGCCCCGGCCCGGCGGGGCGCGGCCCCCGAGGAGTGACCGTCTGGTAGCCGGGACCCAGGTGCACAACTAACCCCACCCCCCTCTCCCGTTAGCCCCCCCAGAGGTACCCAGGTGTCAGCTCCGTCGAGGCGTGTGGTCTGGATCTGAGGTCCACGAACATCCTGGCTGGGCACAAATTCATAAATAAATTCTTTTAGTACAGAGGTAAACATGAATTCGTGATAGGAGAGAAAACGTGTCGGCTTATGAGCGCTAATACAAAGAGGCAGCCCGTAAAGGCGACGCCTTGTTATTTTAGTCCTGTGTCTCCGCGACCAGAGCAAAGACTCGTCTCTCCGAAACTCCCCGTCAGGCGCTCGACTGGTGTCCCAGAGGTCCACCCTCTGGTCCGGAGGGACAGGTAGTGGTTGAGGGTCTTAAACGAGTTCGAGTCCAGGTAGGTCAGTCACTACGGTAGGTCCGTAGAGACGGCAGGGGAAGAGGACGGAAGTCAGAAAGGGTCGGAGTCCCAGAAAAGGTTTCTCAGTCAAGAAGCGTAGTCCACCGGTTTCCTAACCTCGAAGTCGAACCCGTAGTCAGGAAGGTCACTTATAAATCGTGACTAAAGGAAATCCTACCTGACCAAACTAGAGGAACGTCAGGTTCCCTGAGAGTCCTCCGAAGAGGTCGTGGTGTCAAGTCTTCGTAGTTAGGAACCCGAGAGTCGGAAGAGTTGACATCGACCCTAAATTGGTGTGTCCTGGGGGTTACACCCCCGTCGACACACTAGGTGGACACGGGTCCCAAGTGACACCCTAGGGGAGATTCCACCCGTGGGACCCCGAAGGGACCACCACATCAACGATTCAACACACTGGTGTGCCCAACTTCGGGTTGTTCGAGAAGACACGCACTCTAAAAGGTCCCCTCTTGTGACCTCACCCAACGGTTAGGGAAAAGGTTCCCTGGAGGGGATGGGTCCAGAGGACGTAACGTCCGCCTAAGAAGTGGTCGAAAATCCGAGAGTCGACAGTGGGAACGTTACAGTGTCTTGACCCAAGGTAGGGACCCACCACTTCTAGGAGACCGATACCTTTGTCGTTGGGTGTACCTGTCCTCGGACCGCCCGGTGTCGGGTGTCCCACCGTCTGTACTGACCGCCTGACTTGTGTGTGTGGGGGAGGGGGGTCGGGACACGTCGAGTCGTAAAGACGTCTTTGGACTGGGGATTATGACGTCCCTGTTTTGAGGCGGCCCCTGGGTGGTCCGGAGGGGTCGGCTACAGTCCCACCCCCCACACCACCACGCACCCTACCCGAGACTCCGGGGGACCCCCACAGAAATCCCCAGCCCCTCGTACAGACACCCCAGTAGTCGTCGGACTCGGGAGTCGTCCACGTGTGTCTCCACAGGGAGTCGAGGGGAACGTCGACAGTCCTGGGTCGCCCACCCCCACCAGACGCCCAGTGTCCCGGGGTGGCGGTCCGACCGAATCTTCCGTCCCGAACCTATTAGACGTCTAGTCCCACTCCAGTGAGGCCCTTGTCCTTCAACCTCGGACGACAGGGGTTCCAGCGGGTCGGGTGTGACGGACTGGTCCTACTCTGGCGGGGCGTGAGTGGGTCCCCCCAACTCAGGCCGCGGGTGGCCCGTCTTCACAGGACTAAAGGCTGGCCCGGATCGGCGGTTCAGTCCTTGGACAGTCGGGTCTGGAGGCGACTACCGCCCCCGTCTGAGCCCCGTACACAATGGCCCACGGAATTCGTGCCGGTCACCTTATTGGTGTCCACAAGCGAGCCGACCGAAGGGAGGGAGTCCGCACCGTTGGGGCGGAGACGCCAAACCCCACTCAAGAAACGTCGGTCTTTAACTTCGCACATTTGTTCTCATTTCTCCAGACTCCAGAGAGGACTCTTCGGGACTCAAGACACCCCCCGCCCGACTCAGGAAAGGGGACCCAAAGGAGACACACACACACACACACAGACACACGCGTGCGTCCGACTCAGGAAAGGGGATCCAAAAGACACACACACACACACACGCCCGACTCAGGAAAGGGGACCCAAAAGACACACACACACACACACACGCCCGACTCAGGAAAGGGGACCCAAAACACACACAGACACACGCACACACGCCCGACTCAGGAAAGGGGACCCAGAAGACACACACACAGACACACACACACACGCCCGACTCAGGAAAGGGGACCCAAAAGACACACACACACACACACACGCCCGACTCAGGAAAGGGGACCCAAAAGACACACAGACACACACACACACACCCGACTCAGGTAAGGGGACCCAAAAGAGACACACACACACACACACACACACCCGACTCAGGTAAGGGGACCCAAAAGACACACACACAGACACACACACACACGCCCGACTCAGGAAAGGGGACCCAAAACACACACAGACACACACACACACACCCGACTCAGGTAAGGGGACCCAAAAGAGACACACACACACACACACACACACACGTCCGACTCAGGAAAGGGGACCCAAAAGACACACACACATATACAATGAAGTCAGTAGAGAGACGCTGGGGTACCTGGTGGACCGAGGAGACAGTTACCCCAAGAGGTCCGTCCTTGTGACCTCACCCAACGATACGGGAGGAGGGCCCGTGGGAAGGGCTGGGACCGAGAGGGCGAAACGTCCCCCTCAGGGATGGAAGAATCGAAAGTTCCCCCAACCACAAAGGGGGGCGGGCCCCGGTGGTGGGCGACAGAGACCTCCGTCCAGACGTGGGGTTCAGATGGACGGGGGACAGAGTGTGTAAGTCGGAATATCGAGCCCCATCTTCCTCCACACACACACACACACACACACACGTGTAGAGTTCAATAAATTTCCCCTTTACTTACTGATGGTGTGTTTTACCCTTACGTTGGTAAATTTCTGTTTGATCCGGTCGGTTGTGTCACCTGTAAACCCTCACAGGTCCTCCGACACGCCGTAACGCCCCACAGGGGGGTGGAGGTTCCCCGGGCACTGTCCAGTTTTTCAGGAAATAAACTCTTTATTCGTGTTGTCTCCGTTGGGAGGTCAGTCCACGCGGTCCGGAACGGTAGGAGTTGACGTCGTTTGCTGGCGCGGGTTGGCCCGGGCCGACGCGCAGGAGGAGGGCCCGCCTTTTTGCTTCGGGGGCCAACGTAGTCTAAGTACGAAGGGGGTTGTGGACGTGGACCTGGTGGCCTGTGAGGAGGACCGAGAGGACGAGCCCCAGGGTCCGGTAGACGTCCCGCGTCCCCGACCCCCATTCACCTCCGCGTCCCACGACCCGCCGTTCACGCAGGGCCTTTCGGAGCCTATCGCGTCCCCGGGCCTGTCCCGTGGGGGCGGAGCCCTCCCCCCGAGAGTCTGGGCGCGGAGACCCCGCTCGAGGGGACGGGTCGTGCAACGAGCCGGTGGCGGCCGCCCTTCGCGCGGGGGGAGGCGGGGGCTAGGGACCCGCCCCGCGTGCCGGGGTCTGGAGGGGGTGGGGCGCCGTCGGGGGCGCGTCGCGGATGGCGGATGGTAGGAGAGCAAGACTTTCGACAGCGGCTGGCCCAGAAAGTGCACTCCCTGTGCGCCCTTCTCGAAGACGTGGTGGCCGGTGGAGCCTCCTCTTCTCGGCGCGCCGCCCACACTTTGGGCGCGCCGTGCCGCGACGGCGCCGCGGGGGCTCTCCCGGGCCCGCTTCGGACGTTCGTGAGCCTGAGGCGGGAGGCAACCGCCCCCCACCCCCACCCCCAAGAAGCAAGGGTTCGGGGCGGGGGGTGGCAGGCCTCTGTCTTTAGTCTCGGAATCGTCTCGGGGCCGCCGAGTTAGTCGAGGGGGACCCGTGGAGGGGGCTCTAGGACATTCCTACCTCCGGCGGGGTAGGGTAGTGGTACCGTTGGAGGAGTGAGGGTCACCGCAGATGGCCCTCGCCCACCAGGGGGAGGAAACCCCGACGCCGGATAGGTGAGGGTTAGCATCGGGGACCGACCCACACACACACACACACACACACACACACACACAGATACATACCCCAGTACACACAGACACACAAAGACCCATACAGACACATGTACACACAGACACACATACAGACAGGCACACACACACGCAGACACAGAGATACATACCCCAGCACACATAGACACACACAGATACACAAAGACCCATACAGACAGGCACACACAGATGCAAACACAGACATATAGACACACACAGAGATACACATATACATACCCCAGCACACACACACAGACAGACACACACAGACACACAAAGACCCATACAGACATATACACACAGACACACATATAGGCAGGCACACCAAGATACAGACACACAGACACACACACAGACACACAGACACAAACACAGGTTCACACACAGAGATGCACATATACATACCCCAGCACACACACACGGACAGAGACACGCAGACACACACAGAGACACAGACACACACAGACGCACAAAGAGCCATACAGACACACACACACACAGATACACACACACACACAGACACACCCATAGAGACACACAGAGACAGGCACACACACACACACGCACACACACACACGGACACTTTGGTCGTCGAAGCGCTCCGTCCTCGACGTGGCTCGGGGTCCCAACGTGCCTACTCCGGCTCCCGCGTCCGCAAACCTTCCGGGGCGCCCCCGCGCCAGACCCCACTTTCCCGCCGCGCGGCGACGCAGGCGGACGACGGACAGACGACCCGAGTCCTTCCGAGGGACTCCGGTCACGCCTCCAACGACCCCCGCCGCCCCACCCCCGGGTCTCGCAGAGCCGCTCCTCACTCCTCGTGTCACGCCCCCCGCACGCCCCTGGTCGGCACCTCGGACCGGCGTCTGTCGCGCGGGGTGCGCGTGACCCCCGGGCCCCTCCTTCCCTGTGGGGCCGCGGGAGGCCTACCGCGTGACACCTGAAACCCGAGGAACCGAAGACGTCCTCCGTCTCTTTTCGGCCCCCTTTGGCCCCAGGACAGCTATTTTCTAGCGACCCCTGTGACCCTCGCCGCCGGCCTCTGGGGCCCCACGCGCAGGGCGCCGGTGCTGCGTCCCGCGTGCCCAGGCCCGCCCTCGCCCGAGGCGGCCCGGAGGCTCAGCGCGAGGTGTTTCACAGTCGGCGAGTACCCCCCGAGGAGACAGGCACCCCCAAGAGGTCTGTCGCCTATGACCTCACCCAACGGGCACGGGGGGAGGTCTTTTTTTAAAGGCCTCGCGTTTGGGCCCTCCCGCCCGCGCGCCCCGAGTGGACGCTGTCTCCTTGTGCTCGGGGTGGTCCTCGTCGCGGGGCTCGCCCCGGTCGTCCATGTGGTCGGTCTTGCCCTTCCTGCGCAAGAACGGCGGTGTCAGATGCCTTGTTCCCCGCCCGACCTTTGCAGCCCGCCCCGGGCCCTGCGCCGGAGGGACGCCCAGACCCCTGAGTCCCCGCGCGGGTCCTCGCGCTACGTGCGGCGCCTGTAGTCGGTGGACGCGGGCGGCGGGCCCCGGTGCGTCCTTAGGAAGGGCTCAGCGGTCTTATGGTGATGGGTTGCCGACGGGGGCGGTGACTGGTGGTCTACCTCAGACCGCGTGTTTTACCCGGACGGTACGCCCTCTGGGCCCAACCCAGGGACCCAGCCCTTCTAAGGGGACCTCTTTCCTTGCCGTTAGGTGAGGTCGCAAGACCGGACCTCTTAGGGCACCTATGTCCCGCGTCGTGCACGTGACCCTAGGGAACCCGACCACAAAGGGTACACTTTGTAGGGGTGGCGGAACGGACACCACAGGACCCACGCGGGGACGAAGTCGGAAACTTAAATTATATACCAGTAGTCCCTAAAAAGTGTAGGGAAACCTAAAAAAAAATTACGTAATTTTTCAAATAGAAGACTCTCAAAGCCGTTACCGGCAGAGGTGCGGGTAGAACACATAGAGGTTCCTTTTTGAACCCGCGTTTCAGATGGTTCCTACCCTCGGTGGTCGGGTCCCTACCTGCGGGTCTCCGGGGTCTTCGACCTTCTCCACCCTTCCTGGGAGGGGACCTCGGAGACCTGCCTCGAGTCGGGACCCTGGGGAACTGGAGTCTGCAATCCACAGGTGCCGAGCTCCTCCCACACACAGACAACGAATTCGGGGACAGACACCAGTAAACAATGTCGGAGTCGGGAGGGGGAGCGCGGTCCTGTGAGTGTGGGTGCCGGAGTCGGACCTCGGGGTCCAAAGGACGACCCAGTCCAGTCCTTACGACACGCCGGACCCCGGTCTATCCTCCACGCCGAAACCTCGTCTCGAGTCCCTGTGGGTCGTCGAGAATGGACCCCTTTCGGAAGATTGACCCCTCCTTTTGGGCAGGGGTCCCCCTGAAACCCAACCTCTGTCTGGGACTATGGTCGGGTGGGGGTTCCCCTGAAACCAACCCTCTGTGTCTGGGACTATGGTCGGGTGGGGGTCCCCCTGAAACCCACCCTCTGTGTCTGGGACTATGGTCGGGTGGGGGTCCCCCTGAAACCCACCCTCTGTCTGGGGACTATGGTCGGGTGTGGAGGGCATACTACCCGACCCGACCCCACACCACGACTCACCCTACACCCCCCGTCCCCACGAGAGGGCCCTGGTGGACGACAGAGGGCGGGAGGCGTCAAGCCGGAACCAGGGACCTCGGGACAGACCCCCTGGTCCAGCTCCGCCCACCTACCAGGGGAGAGGGACCTCGTCCGCGTACTTCCCCGTCACTACCAGTCGTACAGGTCGTCCGACGACGGACGGTCCCTAGGTACGGAGGCACTAGGGACGGGGTTGTGTGTGGGTGGGCGGGTGGGGGACGGGTGGGGACCTCTCCGCGCTCCCCGCAGGGGGAGTGGCTCCACGACGCCCCGCGAGGTGACCGGGCCGCCAGAAGAGGGCTTCTTGTCCCTCAGGTACCGGAACTGGAAGTGACACATCCCAGGGCCCAAGGAGTCGGAGTTCCTGAACTCGAGGCAGACGTCACCTTTTAGTTCGTCTGCCTCCCCTCTCTGGGGACGTCCAGACCCCGACGTCTTGCCCCCGAACCGTTCCCCGCTCACCCCGGAGAGGTCTAAGTGCACACCCCCCAGGATTGCGAGTCTCGGAGTCTTCTGCGGAATTAATGTCTTGTCCCAGAGACGTCTCCACTACCCCACGTCCCAGACTCTACTCCAGGAGGACCTACCCCCACCGGGATTTGAGGTGCTGTCCCAGGAGTATTCTGTGTGTTCTCCCCTCTGTGTCTGTCTCTCTTCTTCGGTGCACCTCAGCCTCCGTCTCTGTCCTCCCTCCGTGTCTCTGTCTCCCTGTTGCCTCTGCCCAAGTACTGAGGCCACCCTTGTCGTCGGAGACGCCCAATCTACGTCAATCAACCCGCACTGCTACGACAGTGGCTCAGGGCTCCCTACATCGGTGCTTCCTCCCCATACATCCACTATTGCGGGCCAGGCTCGTGACCCCTCGAAACAGAGTCTCGCAGACCTGTGACTAACTTTACTCCTCGGACACGAACCCTGCCGTCTAACACCCCCCGTGCGCCCCACCTATGGGTGGAGGAGAAACATCCGCTCCAGGCACGGGACATTCTCTTGTCCTCCCGCACCCTCAGACTAGGTCTGGGTTCTTTCCGAGAGTAGCCAGGCTCGCCGAAGTACCGGTGTCTTTTCAGCCGTGATTGGTGAGTGACTTGTCTTTAGTGTCTGCAGTATGCATACCCTGCCAGGTCCGGTGTTGGGACCTCACCCAACGGTCCGGGAAGAGGTCCCCCAGAAGGGCTGGGTCCCTAGCTTGGACCCAGAAGACACGACCGTCCGCCTAAGAAATGGTAGACTCGGTGGTCTCTTCGGGGGTTTTCATTATTTATCTCCGCTGACGAATATTACACAGGTACCTACTTTTTCGTGGACCCCCTTCCTGGTTACTGCTAGAGCCCTAAATATATGTGCGTGACGCCGGCACGCACGTTAGCCGCCAAAGACTGAGAGGGGCTGGGGTACCTGACATCGGGGACTCCGAGGAGGCAGGTACCCTAAGAGGTCCGTTCTTACGACCTCACCCAACGGTCCGGGAGGAGGTCCCCTGGAAGGGTTGGGTCCCTAGCTTGGGTCCAGAGGACGCAACGTCCGACTAAGACATGGTAGACTCTGTTTGAGGAGGGGACATGTCCGCAATTACATGCTGCAAACGAAAAGAGAAAGACTGAATGAAACGAGACATATTCTCCGAGATCCAAGCGCGCGGAGTCATCTTGACTGAGTTTACGGAAGGAAGAGTACTGACTCACTATAAGGTAGCAGATATACACTTAGTGTAGAACAAATACGCAAGGAGACGGTTACCTGTAGATCCACCGGAGGTGCAGGTCCGATAACATTTTATCCTGGGAGGTCAAGAACCACCTATCCTAAGGAGAGACGCCGGTATAAAGTCCGTAGGGCAAGGAGTTCACCACAGCTTGAACCCCTGGTAATATGCACATCCAAGATGTTTGTGGGTCCGTGCACCCCTCCTTCCTAAAGTAAAGAGTGTGCCTTTGACGTCCGAGAGACCGTATGCTGGTCCACTACGATCACCATTTCTTGGACGGACGGTCACGTGCCTTGCATTCCGTGAGCCCAAGCTAGGACCCAGTCTTTCTAGGGGATGTCCTCCTGCCCGTTTGGGTGAGGTCGCAAGAACGGACCTCGTAGGGTACCTGTCTCCTCGGACCGCCCGACGTCAGGCACCCCCGCGTTTAACAGTCTATGCTGACGGCCCTCAATGGTGTCTGCGTGCGTGCACTGCACGCTAGTCTCCCAAAGGGGTCACAGACAAAGTCGGAACAAAAAAAAAAAAAAAGATAGTGCAGTAAACAGAGGACTTGTTGCTGTCGACTCGTACAGAGGAGGTGGGGTTTGTGCTGTCTTTTGAGGACGTTCAAGACTGAAGAAAAGGTTCCAGTCAGAAAGTTTGTGGGTTAAAGAAAAAAACAACAAAAACGAGAGAGTTAAAAAAAAAAAGAAAGACCTGGTAAGAATTTCAGGAATAGCTTAGACAAAGTTATAACGAAGAGAGAATACAAGACAAAAAAACAAAAAAAAAATCGGAGCTCCATACACCCTAGAATCCAGGGGTTGGTCCGTAAGTTGAGTGTGAGGGACGTGACTTTCCCCTACAGAATTGGCTGTCTGCCGCCACCACCACCACCCCCAGGGTTTGTCGGTTAGCGAAACCCAAAGTGGCGTCGAGTCAATAGAGTGCCAAGGAGAAACGAAGGCTGTGAAACTGAGGGGGGCTTTGAGGTCTCAGACCCCGTAGTCTGGTGTTCTCTACGGGTGGGTCCTCCACCGTACGCATGGAAGACATAGAGTTCGAGTATGAACTACAGAAGTCATTTCTCTGAGGAATGAAGGGTAAGGTACTTTCTCAGCAAAAGCAATGTGGTGAAAAAACACTACAAGCCCCGTCGATTATAAAGATCCCCTCCTTTTTTGTTTGGTTTGTGAAGTTACTCATTTCGTGTCCTTTTTTTTAACAAAGGCTTTCTATTAAAATTTTGTCCGGAGGATCCTGAAGGAGGGGACACCTCGGTAGGTCACCTATGTTTAGGTAGACGGTCACGTCTCCTGTCCTCAAGTTAGGGACCAGGCCCTTCTAGGGTGTAGGGGACCTCGTCGATGCGGGCACCCGATGTTGACAACTCTGACACGAGACCTCGGCCCCTCGGCCTTGGTCGCTCGGGTTCTGGACGTTGCTGACTTTAGGCTCACGGGATCTCGGACACCTTTAGTTGGGACTTATAAGTAACCATCCTGACTACGACTTCGACTTTGAGGTTAGAAAGCCGGTGGACTACGTTTCTTGACTGAGTGAACTTTTCTGGGACTGCGACCCTTTCTAACTTCCGTCCTCCTCTTTCCCTGTTGTCTCCTACTCTACCAATCTACCGTAGTGGCTGAGTTACCTGTACCCAAACCCACCTGAGACCCTCAACCACTACCTGTTCCTTCGGGGCGCACGACGTCGGGTACCCCAGCGTTTCTCGGTCTGTGCCGACTCGCTCAATTGTGTGTCGGGGGTCGAACTCCGTAAACCAAGGTTCCCAGAACGTTGGTTTCTGGGAACCACAATGGGAATCCAATGGGAACCCAAGGTTCCCACCCCATGGGACGGGGTGAGAGGCGGTGTTCTACGGTCGTAGCGTTTCTGTTCCTTGACGTTCCTTCCCCCCCCCCGTGCACTTCCTCCAAAAGTGCAAAAGAGTGGTTAAAGAACGTTAGATACTTAGTAATGCGCCGTCCCCTAAAGCCTCAGTGGCGACCATGGTAAGTGGTCCTTTGCTTTGACTCGAACCGCAACTCCTACTTCCCTCTACGACAGTTTTACCGTGACCTGCAACTGCGGGACGACCAAGACGCACATGAACCCTGTGACGGCGCAGAGGGACCTGGCCGTCGCCCGTGCACCCCGGCCCAGTCCCCCGCTGGGACTTCGAGGCGGGGATTTCGGGGCGGGGACTTTGGGGCCGGGTTTCGGGACAGGGACTTCGGGGCGGGGGTTTCGGAGCGGGGACTTCGAAGTAGGGACTTCGGGTCCGGACTTCCGGGTGGCAACTTCCGGGCGGGAGATTTCGGGGCAGGACTTTAGGGCAGGGTTTCGGGGCGGGGAGAGACTTCGGGGCGGGATGTGTTTCGGGGCGGGGTTTCGGAACGGGGACTTCGGGGCGGGGGATTCGGGTCAGGACTACGGAGCGGGGATTTCGAGGCGGGGGTTTCGGGGCGGGGCTTCCGGGTAGGGACTTCCGGGCGGGGGATTTCGGGGCAGGACTTCGGGGCGGGGACTTTGGGGCAGAGTTTCGGGGCGGGGTGGGACTTCGGGGCGGGGCTTCCGGGCGGGGACTTCCGGGCGGGGGATTTCGGGCCAGGACTTCGCGCGGGGACCCCAAACCCCGCCGCCCGGAACCCCAGCCTCGGGTCGCCTCGCGCTCCAGTGTGGATGTGCCTGACGACGTCCATCTTGACCATAACGTGCAGGCGGCCCCGGAGGAGCGGGTGGCGGGTCGACGTCGACTCGACTAGGTGCAGCACGTGGGCCGTCCAGTCCAACAGGCGCCGGCGGGCCCCCAACGGAACCCCAAGCGTTTCTTTTCCCTCCCCACCCCTTTCACTCGAGGAGCTATTTGTCGTCCCAGGCCGAGACACCTGGTGTCCCTGGTATGGGAGAGAAGGCTCTTTTTGGCAGTACGTTTTCTTATACTCTTTCTTATATGCACATATGGCGCCTCAGGCACACGACATGCCGCCTGTAATTGAACCTGACGTTCCTCTCTATTGGTCAGTTAGGAGTTCCTGAGTCACCTGTCCTTAAACTTGTAGTCCAGTCACGTCAAGTCAGCGAGTCAGTACAGGCTGAGAAACGCTAGGGTACCTGACGTCGTTCGGTCCGGAGGGACAAGTAGTGGTCGAGGGTAGTGTTTGAATACAGGTACCTCAGCCACTACGGTAGGTTGGTAGAGTAGGAGACAGTAGGGGAAGAGGAGGACGGAAGTTAGAAAGGGTCGTAGTCCCAGAAAAGTTTACTCAGTCGAGAAGCGTAGCCCACCAGTTTCATAACCTCGAAGTCGAAGTTGTAGTCAGGAAGGTTACTTGTGACCAACCTGACTAAAGGAAATCCTACCTGACCAACCTAGAGGAACGTCAGGTTCCCTGAGAGTTCTTTACCGGAAAAAGGGTGTTTCGATACTGGGTAGGTAGGTTCAATTTTCATTAATAGAGTCGTAAGTCTTGCGATTGCCAACTAGTTTTCGTTTGCTTTGGGGTTGTCTCGTAGGTGGGGAGTGGAACAAAACCTATGTCTTAGGTCAGTCTCTTGCCAACTGGAAAGTAGTGGAAGTGCCACATCAAAAAGTGAAGCGTACTGTTCAGCGGTTCTCACGTTATCCCCAAGAAACAACGGACTCTCTCTCCTTCGTTAAATAAGCGTTATTTTAGTTCAGTGGACCTCTAGGTTGGTCAGGTAGGATTTCCTTTAGTTGGGACTTGAAAGTGACCTTCCTGACTCCGACTTCGACTTTGAGGTTATGAAACCGGTGGACTACACTTCTTGACTGAGTAAGCTTTTCTGGGACTACGACCCTCTCTAACTCCCGTCCTCCTCTTCCCCTGCTGTCTCCTGCTCTACCAAGTTACCGTAGTGGCTGAGCTACCTGCACTCAAAGTCGTTCGGGGTCCTCAACCACTACCTGCCCCTTCGGACCGGACTACATCAGGTACTCCAACGTTTCTGAGTCTGTGCTGACTCACGGACTTGTTGTTGTAGTAAAAGTTGACCCGAACAGGCAGGTCGACGTTATAGAGTCGGGGAAAAGTGTGGTCAGCACAGGTCATCCATAGTGACACCTACAGAACTCGACACCACGGGTATTTACAGGGGACCCGGGTTCCCACCTTGGGTACAGAGACACTACAATTCATGTCCCTTCTACCGAATGGAAAGAATTTTAAAAGCTTAACTGCATTGTGGGTTAAAGTCTTTGTAAAGGCACGACCAGGGTCTGGTTAGAAAAAGAAAGACCTAGATAGGAATTCAAGAATTAGCCACCCAGACCTAGTCTCTACCGATGTCTCACCCTCTCTCTGTGTGGTGCGAATTTGACACACACCCCCTCAGTCGGAAACCGTTCGACTCAAGATCCGCCTCTACGCCAACGGTCCTCGTTGGTGCCTAAACTTGTTTGAGTTTCAGTCCTTAAACATCGTAGAATCACTAGGGTGGAAGAGTGGTTGCTACCCCCCTTTTGTAGCCCTTTCATCCAGTGGAGAGGGTAGGAATAACAATCCTTTACATGGAAAGAGTCCGCGTGTACAACTTCTTTCGACACAAGTATGCCGACTACGTGAAACGAGATGCCGACTTTCGTTGTGACGTGCGCACTCACGATTCAGCGAAGGCAGCATAGGCTGAGAAACGCTGGGGCCCCTGACGTCGGACGGTCCGAGGAGACAGGTACCCTAAGAGGTCCGGTCTCATGATCTCACCCAACGGTATGGGAGGAGGTCCCGTAGTAGGGGTGGGTCCCTACCCTGGGTGCAGACAATGTAGAGGTCGAAACCGTCCTCCTAAGAAATGACGACACGGTGGACCCTTTCGGGTTGGTAGAAATTTCTTCCACTCGTCTCGGCTGGAAGTGGTTGGGTGGGAAATGCCCTACCCAAATGCCCTACCGTGGACTACTTTACCATCATCTGCGTGTCTCTTCGTCCCTACACAACTGAGACTGGTCTTTATAGGTCCGAATCTTTAGCAGGGCAACCCTGGAGGGACCAATTCTTAGGTCGAAGGTCACATCACCTTGATTCTAGAGTGTACGAAGTCACGTTCACTCGGGTGTGCCGTGTTGATATCTCGTTGGGCTCACGGTGATTCTGGGTTTATTTACAATTTCTTTCTTCAGTGCGGTATGTACCGTCTACTACTTTCCTTGTCCCTTCAGACAGTTTTGTCGGCAAGTCAAGCCAGCGAGTCAGCACAGGCTGAGAAACACTGGGGTACCTGACATCGGGCGGTCCGAGGAGAGAGACAGGTACCCTGTGAGGTCCGTTCCTATGACCTCGCCCAACGACAAGGGAAAAGGTCCCTTAGAATGACTAGGTCCCTGACTCGGGTCCAGAAGACATAACGTCCGTCTAAGAAATGACAGACTCGGTGGTCCCTTCGGGTTTTATTTATTCTTATTATTTACTTATTATTATTTTCATTTGATCTCTGTGAGATCAGTTTCGATACTAAAAAAAAAAGGTCCTCAGTACATACCTACACTCTCAACCCGGTTCTTCTTTCGACTCGCGATTTCTTAACTACGAAAACTTGACCAAAATCTTTTCTGAGAACTCTGAGGGAACCAGACGTTCCTCTAGGCTGGTCAGGTAGAATTTCCTCTAGTCAGGGCTTATAAGTAACCTTTCTGACTTCGACTTCGACTTCGAGGTTCTGAAACCGGTGGACTATACTTCTCGACTGAGTGAACTTTTCTGGGACTGCGACCCTTTCCAAAGTCCGCCCTCCTCTTCCCCTTCTGTCTCCTACTCTACCAACCTACCGTAGTGGCTGAGGTACTAGTACTCGAACTCGTTCGAGACCCTCAACCACTACCTGTCCCTCCGGACCCCACGACGTCAGGTACCCCAGCGTTTCTCAGTCTGTGCTGACTCGTTGACTTGACTTGACTTTGATCTCCGGTTATATGGAATAGTGTGTCTATGTTTTAAGGAAATGTTTTACGCTCATGCATTTGATCCCGTTGTATATTCGGACCATTATGGAGAACTGGGTTCTGCGAATGAGATTCTTACGTTCCGATAAAATTGGTAGTGATATTAAGTGGGAAAAATTGTCTTTTGACTACTAGAGGAGTTGTCTTCGTCCTTTATAAAACTCTGAAAAAAGTAAAGAAAAAAAGAGAAGACCGATATGGTACACCGCACGCCCTACAAGCCTGGGTCTCGTCCCTAGTTTGGGCACAGAGGATGTGACTTTTGTGCCTCAGAATTGGTCACCTGGGGGTCCCTTCAGGGTTGAAAACAAAGAGAAAAGACTTATAAAACTGTCGTGAAACTGTCGGGACTTCTAATTTTCGAGAGTCGTTTCATCTTTACCTTCTTGTGCACGAGGGGGACTTTTCGATACTTTTTAGGCACGCGATCAACTCCGAGTCACCACCTTCCGATTGGCGAAGAGGTACACTGAATCACGGAGGAAGAGAAGGTGACAGAGGACATGGGTGTTCGGGGAGATTACGCCAAGGTGGTTCCGACATAAAAATCCTCCCGAACTTCCCACCCAGTCCATTGTCACAACGTCGGACGTCGGCCGAAGGAAGTGGCACAGAGGGACTCTCCGCCAGAGAAGGACGGACACCAACCACTGAGGAGGAATGAGTCCCCGGACTACACTAGGGTCTCCACCGCCGTCGGACCCGGGGTCCTGTCGACCCCCGTCTCTCCTCCGTCCTGCACCCCCCGCCCCGTCGTGGGACTCTACACTTCCTTCGAGGCAGGGGAAGATCTCGGGGGCGTAGAGGGTCCGGGAGACCAGTGGTCGACGCCAGTGCCCTGACCAGAGCTGTGCCTCTCCGCCTGTCTTCGTTGGACACCAGGAACGACAACGCCGGGGACTTTTGGGCGGGACCCTTCGGAGATGTGTGAGGAGGCTCCTCTACTACCTCGATCGACCCCACCTTACTTGCGACCAGAGAGAGGTGGGAAGGGGGTGTTTGGTAGTATCCTGGACTCTTAGTCTGGAAGAGACCTTTGTCCCAAGAAACGTCATACGCTACCTCACTTCCCAGACTTTGTTGCAGGAGGACCCACCCCCACCGGGATTTGGGTTCCTGTCGCAGGAACTTTCTCTGTCTTTTCCCCTCCGTCCCTGCGTCTCCTCTTCGGTGCACCTCCGCCTCCGTCTCTGCCCTCACTCCGCCGGTGGTCGGGTCGCTGCCTGAGGGCCTCGGGGGTCTTCGACCTTCTCCGCCCCTCCTGGGAGGGGACCTCGGAGACGTCCCTCGAGTCGGCACCCTGGGCAACTGGAGTCTGCAGACCAGAGGTCCCGATACTGTTTCTTTAGACAGTGAATTAGGGGGTCTGATACAATAAAATAATTCCGTTACGTTTCGACGCATTCGGTCATCGGGGGTCCCTCTGTGTGTGAGGGTTGTGTGTGTGTGTGTGTGTGTGTGTGTGTGCACTCGTGTGAGTGCGTGTGTCCGTGTACCTGTGTGTGTGTGTATGCGTGTGTGTATGTGTGTGTTATGTGTGTACGTGTGCCTGTGTGGATATGTGTATGTGTATACGTACGTGCGTGTACGGGTCTCTGTGCGTGTGTGTGTGTATATACACTCGTGTACGTGTGTGTCCGTGTACCTGTGTGTATGTGTATGCGTGTGTATGTTGTGTGTACGTGTGCCTGTGTGGATATGTGCGTGTGTGTAGGTATGTGCGTGTACGGGTATCTCTGTGTATGTGTGTGTTGTGTGTGCACATACATACCCCCACTCACATATACACGTATGTGTGTATGTGCGTACGTCTGTGTGTCTCTGTGTGTATTCGTGTACGTCGGTAGATAGGCATGTACGTACAGGTGTGTACATACGTGTGTTATATGTGTACGTACATACCCCCATCCACATATACGCATCTGTGTGTACGTGTGTGTGTGTGTAGGTATATGTGTGTACATATGTGTGGTGTATGTGTACGTACCTACCCCCACACACATATCTGTGTATATGTGTGTGCGCATATGTGTGTATGTGCACTCGTGTGTGCATATGTGTATACATATGTATGGTGTGTCAGTACATACCCTACCCACACACATATCTGTGTGTATACGTGTGTGTACATATGTGCGTAGGTGTGTGTGTCTGTGCATGTGTATGTGCGTACATGCGTGTGGTGTATGTGTACGTGCATACCTTACCCACACACATATCTGTGTGTACGTGTGTGTACGTGTGTGTGTATATGTACTCGTGTGTGTGCATATGTGTACATATGTGTGGTGTATGTGTACGTAGATACCCTACCCACACACACATATCTGTGTGTACGTGTGTGTGTGCATATGTGTGTGTGTATATGCACGTTTGTGTCTCTGTGTGTGTGTGTGTATGTGTCGGCGTGCGTGTGGAGGTAAGGTAGTGGTACACACCTTCCTTGTTTGGAGAGAGTCAATGCGTTGCAACACCGACAGTGGTGTCCGTCCAGTGGGACAGACTGCGTTAGTGTCTCGCAGACACCACTCGTCGACGGGCCCGAGGCGCGGGAAGACAGCGGGTTTCGGGCCAAGGGTAGACGTACGTCCCCCTCAGCCTGTCCTTGGGCTCCTCATGTAGCGGGGGAGCCGGGGACACGCCCTAGGCGACAGTCGGTCTCTTCAGACGTGCCCTGCCCGAAGGCCACGTCTGGGAGTGGTCCCGTGTGCGGACGGACCACCCGTGGCACACAGGAACTTAGGGTGGTCGTAGGGGCCCAAACGTCGACCTCGGGTCACGTGAGTGACGACCCACGGCTTCGTTGCATGCTCGAGGCATGGACCCCGTCGACTCCCACCCCCGCAGGGGGCCCCCTTGGAGAGGACGTCGTAGACCGATCGAGGGGATTAGGGGTGAGACTTACAAGAGTCAGTCGGTGTTGGCGGTGGCGTTTAGTCGGTCTGACAGTCTCTACCCGTGCGCCGCACTGTTAGAGGCAGTGGACAAGAGTGCAGAACTAGCTGACAATGGGGGCTCCTGAGGGTGCTACCAAAGCACTTAACGAGGGATAGGTGGTAGTAGTCACCGCTAGGACCCTTGGACTCTGGGACCAGACGGGGGATGGAGGGAATTTAGAGGTCCTCCTTACAGTCTTCTTGTCCTACCCCACCGGGGGTTTCGTAGAAAAAAAAAAAAGTAAAAGAAAAAAGTACACCTGGTCAAAAACAGAAATAACTTCAACAATGTTATAAGGAAGGTAAAATGCAAAAGCTAAGAACCGGTGTTTCCGCTTTTTAGAGTGGAGAGGCTGGTCCCTAGCTCGGACGTAGGAGACGTAATCTTCTGTTTCGGGATTGGTGACCTGCCGGTCTCTTCAGGGTTTGAGACAGGAAATTGGGTACGGGATCTCGGGCACTAGGTGTTCTTCCCTTCGGTTCCGTTGCTCTTCGGACGTGTGGCGTCGATCTCTCTTCCGGGGGCGAGCGACTTTCGTCTCCTTTCGGACGTACGGCTTCGCCTTTGGGGTTTGTCGGATATACATATATATATATATTATAAATTTTGTCTCGTGCACAGTTCTGAGATAAAGGTCTGTTGAGGGTAAGACCCCAAGACAACCAATGCTGACCTCGTGCACTTGAACGACTCCTCTCTCAAGTCGGGCAGTGGAAGTAAAAGGGTGCCTGCAGAGGGCTGGTCCTTTTCCTACTGTCCTTTAGTTTCTATTCTCAGCCTAGGGCCGCGGGGTCGATGTGGTCGTCGAGACCGACATCGGAGCACTGGCATAGTCATACTTGTAGAACCGAGGCTCCAGGCTCAGAACGTTCGACATGGGCGGTTCAGCCGACTCTTCTCCCGATGCTACCCTTCGCCGACTAATAGAGCATGTCGCCGGTTCGCCGCGCCGGCTCTGGGGTCGCTGCCGGCAAATTGACTTTTCGACGTGTCGGGGTCCCTGGGACCGTGTGCCGTGCCCCGGCAAAGGGAGGCCGAAAAGGATGGCACCAGGCACCAGTAGCTCGTCGTCTACTCATAGTCCTCGTGCCGGTCGGGCCCCTCCCGGTACCCGCTCCGCCAGGGGTGTCCTGCCGCCCGCCGTCGACCTCCTCTTCTGTGTCACTGGTCACCCCACCGACGCCCCTGCCGACCCCCTCCCCCGCCCTCCCCTGGCTTGGGGGGCCCCCACAGGACGACCTTCCCGTCCCTCGGCGAAGTCCTCCCCTCGGAGGACACACACACGTACACGTGTACACGGATACGTACACACACGCCTCGCACGTATGCACACACGAGCACATGTGACGTACGGATGTACACGTATACGCGCACACGTGACTCGCACACACGTAAACATGGACACACATGGACACATGCGACGTACGGATGCAGACGTACACACAGGTATACGAATACACCAATGACGCGGATATACACGCACGCACACAGACACATGTACACACATATACGGACACACACGTGCACACATACACAGAACATGTACGTAGACACTTTTGCTGTACAGAGAAAGATACATATAGGTCTGTACACTGGTGTGTAATGGACACAAATACACACACACCGTACATGCTTACAGACCCATATACAGACACGCACACATACCTACACACGTGGGTAATGAACACAAATGCACTGACGTACGTATATGCACGTACCCATATAGAGACACTGATACACACGTGTACACACACGTACGTTCACAAATACACACACGTGCCTCACACGTATACACACGTGCACACATGGACACACAGATAAAGACACACGTACACACGTGCACACTCACGTGGACACATGTACACAGTATAAGCACGTAGACACACGTGACGCACAGACATACACACACGTACACAAATGCACACACGTCTCACATAGATATACACAGGGCACACATAGACAGACACGCGTACTCACACATGTACGTACGGAGACACGTGCACACATACGTACGTAAATACTCGAACACGTAACTCACACGCATACACACGGGCACACACAGACACACGCATACACACGTCACACACGTGCACATGTGCGTCCAGACGTATACACGTGTGCGCACAGAGACACCCGGAACGTACGTAGGCGTACATAGACACACTCGTAGAAGCACACACATAGACACACGTGTGTGCACAAACGCACAGAGACACACTTTTGCACGAACGTACAGACGTACACACGTGCACAGACACACACGGCACATACGTATACATAGACACACACAGACACACGTGTGTAATGTACACAAACGCACAGACACGCGGACATACAGACGTACGGGCGCACACATAGTCGGACAGAGGTACCCGCGAGGGCGGGACCCAATATTGAGCGGGAACCGTGGTGGGGTATGTCCTCGGGCCTTTCGTGGAAGGTCCGTCGCGGCCCTTTACGACCCGAGTGTGTGTCACCTTCCTTCACGTTAATTTGAGTACTTTAGTGTACCTGAGTCAAAGGACGAGTCTCACTCAATGCCATTACGTCAGGCACGACAGAGTGGTGGGGGTGGTCTTAAGACGGGGCCTCAGGGGTACTTCGTGGGGGGAGTCGTCCGACCGAGAGGACTTGGAAGGGGTCCCCGAGGCGGAAGGCGTGGAGGGTCCGGGGTCGGCGCCCCAGAGGACTACCTCGGGTGGGTGGGGAGGGGTGGACGAACGCAGTGAGTGCGTTAGCGGTAGCCGCGGACGCCAGGTCACCCGCCGCCGGTGTGTCTACCTCGGACCCTGCGAGGGGACGGACCCCCGGCGGGGAGGGGTCCCGGAGTCGTAACGAGGGGGTCACACGGGGGAGGGTCGCGTGGAGTGGAGCTCTTAGATCGGACACTAACTACTCCTCCCTGCTCCTGGGAGGGGAGGTAGGAAGTCCCGAAAGAGTCGACGAGGCAGTGTTGTGCGTCGGATCTGAGGTCGGTAGGTCCTGCAACGGAGGAGGGGTCGGACCGGGCTCCGAGGGTACTCTGAGGGGACACGGGGCGGGGGGGCGTGTTTTCGCGGTCGAAAGTGTTGTGTAAACTAGGGTCTCCGACTGAGAGCATCAAGAACGACTTGACCCCACCCCCCTCGGCCCTCTCTGAGGAAGAGTCCTGTCCAGTTGTCCCTTTTGGGTTCTGAACCATAGTGCCCCTCCACATGTCCCTGCCTGCGGACCGTTAGGTCAATTTCTTGTTCCTAGCCCCACACCTCTCACTCCGCAATCCGTGGCTCAAACTCTCCTCCGACGGAGGTTCGGGTCGCAGCGTTAGGTCCTGTCGCGTTGTGGAACGGGTGTTCTCAGGACCGAGGGACCCACCGAGTCACTATCTCTCAGACGGACGGGCACCTCGTCTCCGTCCAAGCTAGGGACCCAGCCCTTCTAAGGGGACCTCCTACTGTACCGTTGGGTGAGGTCAGAAGAACGGACCCTCTTAGGGGTACCTGTCTCCTCGGACCGCCCCGACGGTAGGTACCCCGACGTTTCTTAACCTGTGGTGACTTGTTGTTGTCTACCAGGTCCCTCGTTCGAGTGCCCCTCTTTTTTCTTTTTAGGTCTGTCACTTGTTCATAGTCTACTCCCTCGCAGGGACCACCGAGTCGACCATTTCTTAGGCCGACGTTACGCCGTCTGGACCCAAGGTAGGGACTCAGTCCTTCGACGGGACCTCTTCCCTTGTCCATGGGTGAGGTTATAAGAACCCGAAGGGACCACCGAGTCGACCATTTCTTAGGCCGACGTTACGTCCTGTGGACCCAAGGTAGGGACCCTCCCTTCTAAGGGGACCTCTGCCCTTGCCGGTAGATGGGGTCATAAGACCGGACCTCTTAGGGTACCCGACGTACCAGGTGCCCCAGCGTTTCTCAGCCTGTGCTGACCCGCTGAGCGAGTAGTGCTAGGCTACTCCTCCCGGACCCCGAGCAGAAGTAGGTACCTCTGTCGGGAGCCCCTACAGGGACTTCCCGCCGTCACCCGAGGACCGAAGACGAGTCCACTCGGCTCGAGGGGCGGGTACTGTAAGCATAGGTGGGTGTCCGAAGGTGGGAGCGAACCTCTGCGAGTGTGGAAATTTCTGGGTTTACCGTACTTGCACCAGTAGCATACGACGACTGGGGTTTGCTACTTCCCTGTCCCCGACGGACCTGTCTGGAACCGGGGGTCTCCGGCCCCCGACCCCAGGCGTCTTAACCTTTGCCCTCTGCGACCTCGAGAGCTGTAATCGTCGGGCGGAACGGACCCAACCTCCACCGTCCTTAAACTCGGTCTTTCTCAACCACCCGCGACACCATTGCCCCTCGGAGAGTAGGACCAGAGGCTGGTCGAGTTAGGAAGTCGGTATTCTGGGCCGTGTTTTGTAACTGAGAAACGCTGGGGCACTTGACATCGGGTGGCCCGAGGAGGCAGGTACCCTAAGAGGTCCGCTCTTGTGACCTCACCCAACGGTACGGGAGGAGGTCCCCTAGAAGGGCTGGGTCCCTAGCTTGGACGAAGTGGACGTAACCAATCGATCTGGGAGGTAGTAACGAAGAGCCCGTATTTCGGAAACCTAGGTCGGACGCTACCTGGGGCCTGCTGTGTGGAGTCGCCGGTGCTCTACACAAGGCTTAGAGCCACAGGGGGTCCTCCACGACGAGTCCTGACTGAGAGGTCCCCGTCGACAGACGGAAGGGGCGGAGGACCCACTCCCCACACACACCCCCCAGAATGGACCCTACGTCCCCTCTCAGACTGCAGTCACCCTCTGTCCGCCGGGGAGGGACCACGGACAGGACGACCGGACCCCCACCTGGGACCCGAACTAAAGGGCCGGCGCACGACGTCAGACGAAGGACTTCCTCTTTGTTTGGAAGACGCACACACACACAAAAGACGGGGTAAGTTACAAAAATATCGGAGGGCCACCACCGTCCCCACCCCCTCCACCGAGGTGAGGTAGTCTTTTTGTTTTTTTTTCGTAGTTGGGGTACTCCCACACTCGCTCAGACCGTAGACCGGGGAGGAGGGGTCGGGAGCTCAGTCTTAATCTTAGACCCCCAGTCCTGCGACCGTTGTCGGGAGTCAAAAAGGACCTTCTTTGTGAAAGAGAAAGTTTCATAAAGAAAAGGACAAGAGTGAAGAGGAAACGTCGAAGACGAAACAGTCCTGGGGTCGCAGACGGGTGGGGAGGTGGAGCCAGAACCCGTTAAAGGACCTCGGTCGGTCTTACTTACAGACCCCCCGGGGACCAGCGGACCTACGGGGCGGAAACAGCTTCAGGGGCACCCTCACTGGCGAGCACGGGCGCCCCTGTCCCTCCACGGGGGCCCGCGGGGGTGTGCGACCTACGGACTCAGAGTCAGGCTGTGCAGGTGGAAAGTCGGGCCTTGCGGGTGGTCCTACGAGGGTCCGCGGCAGAGACTGAAGGGGCACGGGCCCCGGAGGAGGAACGGGAGTGAGTTGTACCCAGTGAGCAGGCACACAGACAGTGTCGGGGACCCAAGGTCGGGGCGAACGACCAGGGAGGAGGACTACCTAGGGCCTGTTGTGTAGAGTCGCCGGTTCTCTACGCTCGGTTTAGGGCCTCAGGGGGTCCTCCGCCACAAGTTGTGACGCAGAGGTACCCGTCGGCAGACGGAAGGGGTGGGGAACCCACCCCGACACACACCCCCAGAATGGGTCCTACGTCCGGTCTCAGACTACAGCACCCGACCCAGGAGGGCGGACGGAGGGACAGAGGGCAGAGGAGAGGAGGGTGGATCCGGAGCGTGCAGGTGGACCTTGGAGTCTCGGACTGGAGAACACCTTGGCCCTGAGAGAGCGTCCCCATTCCTACTCCCATTGTGTCTCGCGTCGAACCTGTCGCACCAGGGGTGCCGGGTGCCCCGGCGGCAGGACTCGACGAACATGTGCCCGTGCATCCATCCTATGTCGGCGAACGCCTACCTCCGTCTCTGTCCTCGCCCCACCGGTGGACGGGTCCCCGCCTACGGACCTCGGGGGTCCTCGACTTTCTCCGCCCCTCCTGGGAGGGGACCTCTGAG
This sequence comes from Capra ibex, assembly GCA_006410555.1. NCBI lineage: Eukaryota > Metazoa > Chordata > Mammalia > Artiodactyla > Bovidae > Capra > Capra ibex. Next base: position 10,391 of record SJYO01040348.1, on the reverse strand, counting down.
GAACCTCCCTCGAGTCAGGACCCTGGGGAACTTGACAGGACCCTGGGGTCCTGGAGTCTGCACACCAGGGGTCCTGACACCCTCTCCTACCAAAGGACACCTAACGTCGGCAGGTCGCACCTCAGGAGACACTGCCGGCGGACGGACGGTGTCTCGTCCTCAGAACCAAGGGCTCATGGGCGAGGCCCTCTGCTTTCAGTGACAGGGGGTGGGGGTCCTTCCCCAGCCTAGGGACCAGCGAAGCAGGGGGAGCCCCTACTACTGGTAGAACGATTTGTGGCCCCGCTAAGATCTTACGGGCTACCTGTTACTGGCGGACCCCACGTGCGGAGAACAGAGTCCGGGGAGAACCAGATACTACCTTCATCCTACTACCCCTCGACCACCCCCCAAGGTCCCTCTGCCTCCTGCCCCTGTCTACTGGGTTCACTCCCCTAGCGTCAGTCAGGTCTCGCCTGTACCGGGCGTGCCACGACTCGGGGCCCACCTGGGGAAAGGTCCGTCGTACAGACGAGACGCGGGGCTGTGCCCCGACCCACCACCCCCCCTCCTTGGCCCGTCAAAGACGTCTTCGCCCCCGTCGTCCCCGGGCGTCTCTATTCCTCCGGTGCGACTCGAACCTCGGGCGGGGCGCCAGTACTGTGTGCGGCCGACCGGGAGGGCGGCAGGGCCCGAGACTGTTCCTCCACGTCGGTGGTTCCTCTTCCCCACTCGCGACCCGCACGTCTGTGCCCGCGAGGCTCAAGGTCGCCGTCGCGGCTCCCCCGGCCCCTCCCCGGGGGGGCCCCCGACGGGCCGAAGGTGGAAGNCCCCGGGTGTCTCTATTCCTCCGGTGCGACTCGAACCTCGGCCGGGGCGCCAGTACTGTGAGCGGCCGACCGGGAGCGCGGCAGGGCCCGAGACTGTTCCTCCACGTCGGTGGTTCCTCTTCCCCACTCGCGACCCGCACGTCTGTGCCCGCGAGGCTCAAGGTCGCCGTCGCGGCTCCCCCGGCCCCTCCCCGGGGGGGCCCCCGACGGGCCGAAGGTGGAAGTGGGAGAAAGGAAGGGGCAGAAAGGAGAAAGGAAACGAAGAGAACGGAAAAAAAAAAAGCGAAAAGAAAGAACGAACGAAGGACAGAGAGGTAGAAAGAAAGGACAAAGGAAAAATAGAGAGGTAGAAAAGACGAATAAAGAGAAAGAAAAAGATGTCAGAAAAGAAGGAAGGAAGGAGAGTACGACGAGAAAAGACGGAATAGACATAGAGAAAGGGGGAAAAAGAAAGGGGAAAGGACGGACGGAAAGAAGGAGAGCAAAAGGCAGAAAGGTTGCAGGAAAAGACAGAGTGAGGAGAAACGAAAAAGGGAAACAAAGAAAGGGGAAAGAAAAGGAAGCAGTGAAGGTAGACGGAAAAGGCAGAGTAAAGAAAACTAGACAAAAGCAGGGAAAGAGAGGGGTGTAAGAAAGGAAAGAAGGACAGACGGAACCGTAGAAAGAAAGGATAAAGAGAGATAAAGGGTGGGAGAGAAAAAAGAAAGGTGCACAAAAAGAAGGAAAGACAGAAAGGTAGAAATAGAAGACAGAAATAAAAAAAGTAAGTAAAAGAAAGAAAGGGAGAAAGAAAAGAAGAAGAAGAAAAAAAAAAAATTATTCTGTACAAAATAAACCTGTTACACTACCCCGTGTCAGGGGGACACCCGTAAGAACAAGTCAACGAGTCAGCGCAGGGTGAGAGACGTTGGGGTACCTCACATCGGGGGGTCCGAGGAGACAGGTGCCCCTAAGAGGTCCGCTCTTGTGACCTCACCCCACGGTACCTGACGTCGGGGGGTCCGAGGAGACAGGTGCCCCTAAGAGGTCCGCTCTTGTGACCTCACCCCACGGTACCTGACGTCGGGGAGTCCGAAGAGACAGGTGCCCTAAGAGGTCCGCTCTTGTGACCTCACCCAACAGGACCTGAGATCGGGGTACCTGACGTCGGGGGGTCCGAGGAGACAGGTGCCTCTAAGAGGTCCGCTCTTGTGACCTCACCCAGCGGTGCGGGAGGAGGTCCCCTAGAAGGGGTGGGTCCGCACCTGGGGCACAGAGCGTGCACCGTCCGCCTAAGAAATGGCGGACTCCGTGGTCCCTTCGGACCTACACGACACTACCCTCGACGGTCACGGTCCGGACACAGTCCTTGACATGTGGGTCTCTAGACGAGTGTCGAGGTGGTCGTAGGGGTGTTTCACCCTCCACGACTCCAAGTCGTAGACCCAGACTCCGTGCCTCCGGACACCCGTGCACACACGATTCGGGACTGGGAGGGGCCGTAACGTCTGGGCAGCCAGGGGGCGAGGCCCCTGGGACCGAGCTAGGGGTAGACGGAAGGGGGCCGGGGTGATCGAGGAGGTAGCGGACAAAGGAACGAGCACGAACTCGCGGGAGGCTGGTGGTGACTGGTCGAAGTCTTTTCGGCCGTGTCTTGGTCCGCACGGTCTCTTCCTGCGCGAACAAGTGGGACGACGGCCCTAGGCCGGGAGGTCCAACCCCCCCCTCCAGAAGCGCCTTGTCTTTACCCCTTGGCGTTCGCCCTGACCCGCTCGGGCCCCGAGGCTCGTCGACCCGGCCCTCTCTCTGGTCTTAGCGCCGAAGAGTTCGGGACCGCGACCCGTCGACACAGGGACGCAAGGGGAGTGGGAGACGGAGGGCTCCAACACCGGTCGTCCCGCGTCGTCGGCGCCACGTGCTTCGCCCGCCTGCGGAAGGGGTCCCGGGCTCTCGCCCGAGAGGAGGCTGCGAGTCTTTGCTTGGCAGGTGTGCACGACTCTTTCGTTCTCCAAAGTGACCCTGTCCCCCCGAGGGGGCCCGCCCCTTGTGCCGCCATTCCCTTGGGTCCTACTGGCGAGACGCGTTACCGAGCACCAGGGCCGAAACTACCTCTACTCGAAGTACCAAGGAGGCGAGCCCGCACAGGCTGAGAGACGTCGGGGTACCTGGCGCGTCGTGCGACCCGGAGGGGCAAGTAGGGACTGAGGGTCTCGAAAGAGTCTGAGCGCAGGCAGGGCAGCCCCTCCTGTCGGCAGCTCTCACGCGTAAACGTCCAATGGAGGCCGGTTGCCGAGACTTAGCCCCAGGAGGGCCAACCACGTCCGCAACGCGTCGGGTCTTCCCACGGGCGCTCTATAACTTTCCGCCCTCTGGAAAGAACTTGAGACGGTCACCCACCACCGGGCAGCCTAGGCACAAGGAAGAGTCCTAGAGAACAGTATATTTTTATTGAGTGCGTGTGTCAGTGGTCCCACGGGGCCAGTCCCGGCCGCCAAAGCGAGCTCACACTGGAGATTACCCGCCTAGGACCCTTCGGGCACCGGCGTGCCTACTGCCTGTAGTAGGGTTCCGGGGTACCGGTAGCCCCCGACCTGCTGTCACGAGAGAGAGACCCTAGGGTCGGTCTGACCGCCAAGACTCGCAGATACGTCTACGACCTGGACACCCAGTCAGGGACCCCGCCCTCCACCTCTCCCAGAGGGAGACAGAAGGGTCTTCGTGTCGGGGATTTTGGGGGAGGGTGAGTCGGAGTCCGCCCCTGGTTACGGGTGTGTGTCTGGTGTCCTGTGTGTCGACCGGCACGGGAACCCTCAGTTCGGTCGGATGAGAGACAGTTGATTTTTTTTATTTTATTTTATGTCAGTGCTGGACCTTCCTCTGTGATGAAAGATAAGCCCGTGCAAATCCTGAGTCTCGGGACCCTCTCTCGTAGAATCAGAACCGAGACTCTGAAGCGAGAACCTTTTGCATCGAGACTCTTTTGACGAGGCTCCTCCGCCCTACCCCTCCGTGCGCTATGTGGGCAAACCCCCGGTCCGTCACCTCTGTACTTTCTACTCTCGGCTCAGCCGTTTGACTGCCAAGACGCAGGCCCCTCCACGCCCGGAGACCCGAGTGGGTTCAGGCCAAGACGCAGGCCCCTCCACGCCCGGAGACCCGAGTGGGTTCAGGCCAAGACGCAGGCCCCTCCACGCCCGGAGACCCGAGTGGCGTCAGTAAGGTAAGGGTACGTAGAGTCGACAGACCCCGGTTGCGACGAGGGAACAAGCGGAAGTCCTTACTGTCTACAGACTAGGGTGCCGGGGGACCCCCAGTAGTGGTGTCCTTCGCCCCCTAGTTTCGAAGTCCTCGGGCGGAAGTACTGACGTCGGGTCTCGAGTGACGACCGGCTCTGCAAAGAACAAATGACTCTACCGTCCTCCATAAGAGTAAAACAATAGAGACGTTGGCAGCGGGCACCCCAAGGGGGTTCTGCTCCCCGAAGGGACTAAATGGTCGTTTATTGTGAAGACGGGTGTCACCGGTTCGGTAGGAGGAGCACACACACACGCACAACCCCCCACCGTCCACCGCCCCCGGCGAGGAACGAGGTTCCAGGGGGTCCAAACGGGAGACACTGGAGGCTCTTGAACTATGGATGGGGGAAGGGTGGGGGGTCTCACCGAGGTTCGGACTGGAGACCCGTGCTCCGTGAATACTAAGGGGTCGAGGGACAGACTCCTCCTTCTGGAAACGACGTAAAAAAAGGTGGTTGGGATGACACTTTAATAAAAGGAAATGTTTATCTTTTGTAGAACCTTCCGTTCTTTATTCTTTCTTTGTCTTCGGTGCATTTGGTTAAAAACGAGGGACTCGAAGAGTTTAGGAGTGAACAAGTGGTCAGACGTTCTCCTTTCTATTGAAAAGAAAAGAAAAGAATTCTATTGAAAAGATTTTTCCATGAGCCGGTGGTGGTTACTACCATAAGTGTCCCTATACCTAGCCAAAGTGTCTTTTTTTTCGGTCGCCCAGGGTAATGTCTTTTAGGGTAAGAACAAAGTAACCTTCCTGACTACAACTTCGACTTCGAGGTTAGGAAACCCGTGGACTACGCTTCTTGACTGAGAAACCTTTTCTGTGACTACGACCCTTTCTGACTTCCGGTCTCCTCTTCTCCCGCTGTCTCCTACTCTACCGACCTACGGTAGAGACTGTTATTTGCACTCAAGGTCGTTCGCGGACCTATCTCATTCCTTGTCCCCTTCAGACCGTACGACGTCAGGTATCCCAGCGTTTCTTAACCTGTGCTGGCTCTCTGAACTGTTATTGTTAAAAATTTCGGACATAAGTCAAACAATGTTATAACCAGACAAAATACAAGACCAAATAACCGCAACTTCGTACACCCTAGAATCCAAGGGGTGGTCTTTAGTTTGGGTGTGGGGGGACGTGACCTGCCGGTTCAGAAGTGGTAGCCTGTCTGTTCTTTCAGGGACCCAAGACTGTAAATTGAATGAGTATTTGAGTAGGGACAGTTAGTCGCACAAGGCCTCAGGTTCGGGTAGAATTCGGCCTCGACTACGGCCTTCTCTTCGACCAGAAAGGCTCAGGTCCGGTGCGGTGAGGGCCGGCGTCGACCCCGCGGAGGTCAGTAGGGGCGGGCCACTAGTGTCCGCCGTGGAGCGGGGCCTCTGAGCGACCCGACTGGTGTGCCGCATAGAGCCCCGGCGTCCGAGGTGCCGGTGTCGCTATCGCCCGTGGAAGAGACTAAGGTGTTGGAGTAGAATAGAGAATAAAAGAGCTTTGTGGCGTTCGCGAAGTGTTCTGCGAGAAGGACGCGCGACGCGGTCGGGGTTTGCGTCGTCAAAGCGTTACGTTAGAATGGTCGACGGCGGCAGAGAACGCTTTGTGCAAAGAGACGTCGCACCTGAACCCTGACCGAGTACCACAAGGGTCCTTTAGTCTCGGCCTCCGAGGGCGACAGCTTCGACCCACAGAGACGAAGATCGTAGCGGCCGGCCGTCGGGCTCGCACTCTCTCGACACGGGTCCTCTGCCCAGGGAGGACCTGGACCTACCTTGGGTCACTCTACGAAGTACCCACCGACAAGTCTCTGTGGTACCTTCTCTTAGCGCGAGGTGACCTGCAGAAGGCAGGAGTAGGACGCAGACGAGGGAAGCGGGGGTTTTGCCTGTCTCCGGCAAAGAGGATTTCGGAGGCAGGAAAGGGTCCAATAGACGAACCGACCGTGGGAAGTCTAGTCAGCCAAGTCAGTGAGTCAGCACAGGCTGAGAAACGTTGGGGTACCTGACGTCGTGCGGTCCGGAGGGACAGGTAGTGGTTAAGGACCTCGAACGAGTTTGAGTACAGGTAACTCAGACACTACGGTAGGCTGGTAGAGTAGGAGACAGCAGGGGAAGAGGAGGGAGGAAGTTAGAAAGGGTCGTAGTCCCAGAAAAGGTTTCTCAATCAAGAAGCGTACTCCACCGGTTTCCTAACCTCAAAGTCGAAGTCGTAGTCAGGAAGGTTACTTGTGGGTCCTGACTAGAGGAAATCCTACCTGCCCAACCCAGAGGAACGTCAGGTCCCCTGAGAGTTCTCAGAAGAGGTCGTTGTGTCAAGTTTTCGCAGTTAAAACCCCGTGGGAAGTCCTCACAGACTACCCTTTCGACAGGGGTTGTCCCTTTGGGGCGACTGCGACAGGACACAAATGGCTGTACCCCGCCGAGGTGGCACGCTCACGACACGGAACACAGCCACCAATTAGCGAGGCAGAGAAGCGCTGAGGTGCGTGACGTCGGGTGGTCCGAGGACAGGTACCCTAAGAGGTCCGTTCTTAGGACCTCACCCAACGGCACGGAAGGAGGGCCCGTAGAAGGACTTGGGTACCTCTGGCCTGTAGGGCAATAAAGAAGTAGGGGTTCGGACACGACAATGCCCGTTCAAACCACGGGTAGAAGTGTCCCTGTTGAACCTGGTCTCACACTCGGCCTGAGACGGTTATAGGAGTCGGTCGATCGCCCGTGTAGACCCGCTGCCCGACCACCGGCCACGGAGGGTGTCGACCCTTTCCACACACGACGCCACCGGTCGCCCACCCCTTCACCCCCTGCTGTATCGTCTCCGACTCCGTCACCCTAGCCCGTCGTCCGCCGCCCGGTCAGCTTAGTCTCAGGAGAGTCACCAACTCATCTCCTGGGGATCTTCCCTACAAATGCATTCCCAACCCCCAACCCCGACCTGGAGGGCAGAAACGACCAAATGAACGGTTGTTGTCCCAGAGGAGGTGCTACTTCTACAGGAGCCCCAGGACCCTCCGACTGCCGCCCCCCGGAGGTGTGCTCCGACAGAGGATCTTCTTTCCTGTGCCGCGTGTCCACTCCGGTGTGAGACCTCAAGGACCACGAGGGTTAGTCACCATGAGTACTGCCGGTCTTCCACCTTTCCCGGGCCCATAGGTGTCTACCTACTACCTACCACCCACCTGCCTACCTACCTACCTGCCTCCTACCTACCTACTACCTACCTCCTACCTACTACCTACTTACTACCCACCTACCTACCTACCTACTACCTACCTACTACCTACCTACTACCTACTACCTACCTACTACTCACCTACCTACCTACTACCTACCTACTACCTACCTACCTACCTACCTACCTACCTACTACCTACCTACCCACCTACCTACCTACTACCTACCTACTACCTACCTACTACCTACCTACTACCTACTACCTACCTACTACTTACCTACCTACCTACTACCTACCTACTACCTACTACCTACCTACCTACCTACTATCTACCTACTACCTACTACCTACCTACTACCCACCTACCTACCTACTACCTACCTACTACCTACTACCTACTACCTACCTACTACTTACCTACCTACCTACCTACTATCTACTACCTATCTACTACCTACGTACTACCTACTTACCTACCTACTACCTACCTACTACCTACTACCTACCTACTACCCACCTACTACCGACTACCTACTACCTATCTACTACTTACCTACCTACCTACCTACTACCTACCTACTACCTACCTACCTACCTACTACCTACCTACTACCTACTACCTACCTACTACCTACTACCTACCTACTACTTACCTACCTACCTACCTACTACCTACTACCTACTACCTACCTACTACCTACCTACCTACCTACTACCTACCTACTACCTACTACCTACCTACTACCCACCTACCTACCTACTACCCACCTACTACCTACTACCTACCTACTACCCACCTACCTACCTACTACCTACCTACTACCTACTACCTACTACCTACTACCTACCTACCTACCTACTACCTACCTACTACCTACTACCTACCTACTACCCACCTACCTACCTACTACCTACCTACTACCTACTACCTACCTACTACTTACCTACCTACCTACCTACTACCTACTACCTACCTACTACTTACCTACCTACCTACCTACTACCTACTACCTACCTACTACCTACTACCTACCTACCTACCTACCTACTACCTACTACCTACCTACTACCCACCTACCTACCTACTACCCACCTACCTACCTACTACCTACTACCTACCTACTACCTACTACCTACCTACCTACCTACTACCTACCTACTACCTACCTACCTACCTACTACCCACCTACCTACCTACTACCTACTACCTACCTACTACCTACTACCTACCTACCTACCTACTACCTACCTACTACCTACTACCTACCTACTACCTACTACCTACCTACTACCCACCTACCTACCTACTACCTACCTACCTACCTACTACCCACCTACCTACCTACTACCTACTACCTACCTACTACCTACTACCTACCTACCTACCTACTACCTACCTACTACCTACTACCTACCTACCTACTACCTACTACCTACTACCTACCTACTACCTACTACCTACCTACTACTTACCTACCTACCTACCTACTACCTACTACCTACCTACTACCTACTACCTACCTACCTACTACCTACTACCTACTACCTACCTACTACCTACTACCTACCTACTACCTACCTACTACCTACTACCTACTACCTACTACCTACTACCTACCTACTACCTACTACCTACCTACTACCTACTACCTACTACCTACTACCTACTACCTACTACCTACTACCTACCTACTACCTACCTACCTACCCAGTCATTTGTCGTACCCCCGGTGGGTGTCACCTTGCAGTGTGTTGGTACTTTCCCCTTCTTCAGGACTGTGTCCGATGTCACACCTACCTGGGACTTGTCTGCGACGAGTCACTCTCTTCCTCTGTGTCTTCCGGCGTGCCGTGCACCGAGGTGACTTTCCTTTGCAGGCCTTGTCCGCTCAGGTGCCTCTGTCGTTCACCCAAACACCGACGTTCCCTGACGCCGTGCGTCCCCTCTTCACTGACCACTACATCTGTCCCACAGGACCCCCCGCTACTCGTACAAGACCTGGATCTGTGTCGACTACCGACGTGTTACAACCCTTGAACGATTTGTGAGGTTTGACAATGAAATTACCCACCTAACATGCTGTACACTCACTTTAGAGTTATTATGAAAAAAAAAAATTATTTCTTACTTGTGTAGTACCCATGTTAGTAGAGCCTCTACTGACGCTAGGTCCACCTCCCTACCCAGAAACGGTAGAGGGCCCCTTAGTGTCTCTCTGTCAAGGGCTAAAACTTGTCTGGGAGGGGACAGAACCGCACTGGAGAGCACCTACGGTGTCGGGGTGGTTCAACCACACAGATCTGGGGTTCATACCTTCACTGGTCTCCCTAGTCACCGGACCCCTCGGTCCACCCACCGACTGACTTTTGTACCCCTCGGGGTGAGGGGTCAAATACATCACCCACTAGGTCCGACCGGATTCCGACTCTCAGTCCCGACCCCCACCCTTCAAGTGTTGAGGTGGGAGGTCCTTTATTCCTGGGAACTCCAGTTCGGTGACTCAGAGTGTACGTCCTGGTGTGTAAACTTCCTGGACCCTAAGTGGACACGTCCCGTCCTGCAAAGGGTCCACCACGATCACCATTTCTTGGGCGGAAAGTTACGGCCTCTGGACCTGAGCTAGGGACCCACCCCTTCTGGGGGACCTCCTCTCGTACCATTGGGTGAGGTCATAGGAACGGACCTCTTAGGGTACCTGTCTCCTCGGAGCGGCCGACACAAAGTGTCCCAGCGTGTCTCAACCTGTACTGACTTCGCTGGATCATGCATACGTGCGTACACGTCCCGTCTCCCCTCTCCAGTCACACCCTGGAGACCTTCCAAGTCTAGCAACTGTTAGACACCAAAATAGAGAAATAGAGTTGTCGCGATTCGTGTCACTTGGTGGCAGTCCGTGTCTACCTCTTTGCGTTTTGACAAAACCTCAGTTGCCCGAGGTGGCTTCTTTGGGTCCCCGTGACCTTCGGCCCCTCCCCCGAAGGACCCCTTCACCGAAACCCGAGTCTTGTGTCCAGCACCAAATCCCCGTAGAGACGAAAGAGTGCCCCTACCTCCGTCCACACCGCCTACCCCTCTTCTTCAGTCCCCACGTCTCGACAAGGGCCCTCCCAGGGACGGAGGTCGGTGCTGCCCCAGCCCCTACC
>SJYO01040347.1:0-20000 GCA_006410555.1 Capra ibex | reverse complement strand
GAAGTGAAGCCTTCCTTGTCCTGACTTGCTCTGTGCATTGCAGGATGTTTAGCAGCATCTGTGGCTTCTACCCTCTAGATGCCAGTAGCCTTCCCACCCCCAGGTATAAGAGCCAGAATGTCTATAGATATTGACAAATATCTCCCAGAGGCCAAGCCCGTCCCCTCCTTGAGAATCACTGGCCAAGGCAAGCAACGATCATAATACACGGTGTGGCCAAATTAAAATGCAGCTTCCGCACTTGTGCCATCTCACCAGAGAGGGTGAAGTAGCGGGTGCTGGACAATGTCCAGCAGTAGTTTTCTTTGTAATCGCTGTCAAAGCAGCAACTCTCTTTCATTGAACTCATGAGGACATTTGTGTTTGTGTTAAAAGAATCTGATTGGTCATTATGTTTATTTGTGTTCAGCTCTTTAAAGCAGACTAGATTTTCCTTCAACAGACTACATGTGACTCGTCTAACTTTCCAGTTAGAAAGGGAAGCAATGGATTAAACCTAAAATGTAGTCTGTGCTTTCCATGCCCGAGTATTCTAAAACAGATTCTCCTATTTTCCATCTACCTACCTAAAAATACTCAGGTTTCAAGAAATGTATACTTAGTAAGCTTTTGTAAATAAGCCTTCACATTGAATAGTACATTTTAAAAGAAGCAGCTAGGAGCTACACACTCAGGCTGAAGTCTATTCTGTGTCAGATAAAATTTTAAGATAAGGAGAAATTGAAGATTTGGCCAATGGTAATATGTATATTTCACAAACCTGGATAAATTGCAGGGCATTATTTAAAAATTACTGTAAATATTAAAGCCAACTTGCTGTCAAATATTTGATAAACATTCTTAGTTTGTAACCACTCATAGTCTAAATTCAATTGCTCTCTGAGTAATATTACCCTTCTTATATCTACTTACAACATTGCTGAAAGTAAAGAAAGCACATTCAAACTGTCTTTTTCCTAGAAACAATTCCAGGGCTTAACTCAGAGTGGACGTTTCAGCATAAGCAGCTTGTTGTCTGCAATCTGATAGAATTACAGTTTGCCCGCTTTGAAAAAAAAGGTAATGAAGGAGAATTTTTCTCTTTCATAATGTTCTGATTGAAGACCTCTGATGCACACCATGTAGCCTATTTTCATGTTCAGAACTCCTGCAATTTCAGCGCAGTGGCTGGGCTGGACCCAGCAGCCTTGCAACAAGAAAATCATCAATGGCATATGAAGGGAGCACTGTTTCTCCCAGGAAGATTATTCTTTCTGTAAAATTTGCACCCTTAGAACTAACTATTTACTACTTTTGTATTTAATGACATACTTTGTACAAAGCATGAGCACAAACAATGAGGCTATTGTTGTTTTCCTTGACCAAGTACCTTCTGTATGAACTGGCTCCATCAGCGTTTCTTCTCACATTATGAGGTTTTGTAAAGAACTGGGGGCTTATTGTTCTTCCTCCACTATCTGCAAACCATTTCTCCCACCCTAATGCCTAGCTTAGCAAGGAAAACACTGGATACAAGTGGTTATATGCAGGTTCCCTAGCAAGAACGAAATAGGGTGCCATAAAGCCAGCCTAATTACCTTTCACAGGAAGCTCTAAAGACTGACGGACTGCTGCTTCTAAGTCACTTCAGTCGTGTCTGACTCTGTGCGACCCCATAGACGGCAGCCCACCAGGCTCCCCTGCCCCTGGGATTCTCCAGGCAAGAACACTGGAGTGGGTTGCCATTTCCTTCTCCAATGCATGAAAGTGAAAAGTGAAAGGGAAGTCACTCAGTCGTGTCCGACTCTTCACGACTCCATGGACTGCAGCCTACCAGGCTCCTCCGCCCATGGGATTTTCCAGGCAAGAGTACTGGAGTAGGGTGCCATTGCCTTCTCCGGACGGACGGTGGAACTTAGGTCAGTTACTTCATTCAAACTTCTGTCCTCATGTGTTCTGCTGCCAAGTATGCCAGTTCTGGGTACCTTGTGATGTTAGTTACAATGGTATATTTCCTGGAATTTCGTATAGCTTTGCTGGACACATTTATGACTCAGATAAGCCTGGACAGGGCCAAGATACATATTCTTTAACCACTGAAGCTTTCCAAATTGTTCTTCATGTTGGGCATGTGTGAGTATTGCAGCCATAAAATATACAACCTAAACAAGCTTTGTGCTTCGGGTACCAAGGGCAGAGTTGGCGGGTCATGTAAAGATGTGGATTTTGGGTTCCAGGTCCACATTTTCACTCTTTATATTATTGAGATTTCTGATAGGTTGTCTCATTGGATTTCTTGGCATCAAACCATTAAGAAAATCTTTTCCTTTTTGAATCTTGATTCTGCTTAAATGCCTGGTTTGGTTTCAGGGGAGATTTCTTGATCCATGTTTATGATGCTCTTTTAGTTGGGAGAAGTACAGTTTTGCTGATTGGGGCATTGTGCCTTCATTGCCATGAGTGTTCTCTAAGTCCTAGTGAAATTATGCCTAAAACTAATGACTTACTGTATTTTCAGTTGGAGTTCAGGAAAGAGTGAAATTTGACATATGTTCAATTTTTACCATGGAACTTACTCTTACTTTTGCCTCAGTGTGTGTTTTTTTTCTATTATAAGCAATACAAGTCAGATATCTTAATAGTTTATAACATCACTACTCTTTTTCATAGTTGAGTCATATTTTAAGAGCATGCAAAGGTCAATGGTTGGCTGGACTGCGCTCTGGGGATTCAGCAAGGGTGAAGATAAGTGAGGGATTTGTAGGACAGAGGTCAGAGTTTCTTGAGGATTCAATAGCAATTCCTCTTCAACTTTACACTTATTTCAAGAGCTCCCCGTTGGCCAGCCAGGATTTCAACCATCTGGCTTCGTCTCCCTCGTCCTTTCTGCAGCCACCCTCTAGGGCTCTGTCTGCTTTGAAAACTCACAGGGTCAAAGGAGTTTCCCTCTTCATGCCTGTGTACTTTGTTGGCAGCTGGCCCCACCCACCAATTGCTTTCCCATCCTGCCCTTCTCTCCCCATTTCCCTGCCAATATTTGTTGACTCCTGAGTTTGTCAGGGAAGCTAAGGGGCATGTCCAGCTCCCTGAGCTGGATGTCCTTGTTGAATATACAGTCTGTTCTCAGCTTCCTGACACAGAGTCTGACTCACTGTCCTCTCTCTTGCAGGTGAGAGATGCCATCATGGCAGTTGGCATCGCGGGAGTGGGCCTTGCAGCCATGGGCCTCATTGGAGTCATGTTCTCAAGAAACAAGAAACAAAAGCAGTGACTTTATACAGTCCTGTCTGCAGTGACTTTATACATTGAGAAGGTCTTGTTTGCCTAGTGGGTTTCTGCTTTGGATTGTAGTTTTCATTCTATTTTACAATAAGGTTTATTTTCACAAGAATAAAATGAAGCCCAGTAAGGAAAGATTTAATTGGGATTAATGCATCAAGAAGTGCCTGGCATGAAGTCTGTTCAGGGTGCAGCAAGGCTCTGTTCCTGTGCCTTGGCTCTTAGGTGATTTTCTCTCACTTTCGATTTGTGGGCTATGTTCTTTACCTGCAGGAAACAAAGTCCAGCTCTGATTATCTCCATAATGGGTGTTTCCAGGTGTGTAGGTACGGGTGGGCAGCAAGAGAGACAGATAAACTTGACTGATATGCAAGAACAAGAACCAAGGGAAACCAGGACCCTTGACCTGGAACTAGACCCAGGCTGGCTTCCAGGAGTCAGCAGCTGGAGTCTGTAGATGTCCAGTGGGGCTCAAACCAAACCAAACCACAGCCAAAATGAAAATTATATGCTCTGGCCAGTCTTGTTTAAAACTTCCCCTGCTCTCCACAGCTTTTCTCTGCCTTATCACTTCCACCCTGCAGTGATCCTGCGTCTTCTCCTCTTGGGGCTTGTTATGATCCCCAAGTCTCTGACCCCACACCCACTTCTGTGGCTTCTTTTCCCATATCCGTTCCGCTTCATCCCTCCCAGTGGCCTGCAAGGGGCTCCTAGCACAAGTTCCTGAGAGAGAATCTGATTGGCTCAGTCACCACACTGAGCTGTCTACTGGTTGGTTGATAGCATTGACCCACTAGACCAATCAGCTCTGCCCAGTGCTGCCAGGTCACCTGGTACAAAGGCTGCCTCAGACCTTATGGAGTGTGGGTGTGGATGGTCTTAGTCCCTGACCTGCCTGCTGCTGAGGCCTCTGGGGAGGGCTTAGGGAAGGAGGTATGACCATTCGTGATTGGTCCCTTGGGGTCTGCCTCTGTTACTAGCTGGGCTTGGCAGATGTTCAAAGTGACCAGTTTCCTGAAACGGGCTTTTGTGGGCTCCTCGGAAGCACCCTTCTGGGGCCAATTGTCCTTCCCTCCACAAGGCAAGTCATCTCCTCCATCTGGTGGCCAATGTTTCCCTCGGCAGCCTTGGTTGTCTGAGGACCTTCTGTCAGTGGAATCCCGGACAGGACTTGTAAACGGCTCCTTTCTCGTTCCCTCCTGCTTGGACCATACTTGGTCTAGGAAAAGCTCATGCTCATTCTTTCCCCAGTGTTGACATAAGCATAGTTTTCTCCTAGTTAGTTTCTTTTAGTTTTATCTTAACTCTATTGATATAACATCTCATGCCTGTTTTCAAGTTTGCCAAGCTCAAGGGGCACAGGCCAGAATTAAAGGGGAGTCTTTGAAGGCCCTTCTCTCACATTGGGCAGAATGTGATGTGGACCCATGGAGTATAGATCTCTAAATTAATCATGGAATAAAACGGAATGAGGTAGACTAAATATAAGAAAGCAAAAGCACCCCGTTCAATTACAAAATAATGAGACATTACATATAAAAAGTGAGATTTGTGGAAATGATCAGATAAGATGGAAGAACTAATTCCAAATATATTGATAGTGACCATAAATATAAATGCACTAAACTTGCCAAGTAAAAGACAAACATTATACCGGATTAGAAAAGGAATCCAGGGAATACTGTTTACAGCAGATACAATTGAAATATAAGGACATAAAGACTGAAGTTAGTAAGATGGACAGTTTATGTGACAAGTCGTTTGACATCTTGAAAACATTAATGTTGTCAAGGAAAAACATTGAGGGTATGTATAAACTGTCCTAGACTGAAAGGCATGTTGGAGACAAAGTAACTAAATGTGAGAAAGGACTATGCAAGCAATTTGGGTTTACTGGGGAAATTTGAATGTGAACTGGATAATGAAGAATATTAAGGAATCATGAATCTTATTAAGTGTGATAAAGGTATGAGGCAGATGTAAAACACATGGCATAAAAAATAGATGCAGATAAAGCCAAATGACAATCAGATTTTAACCCATGCATTAGGTATATGAGAGGCCATTTTACTACTAATTTTGTATATTAAAACATTTCCATAGTAAATACCTTATAAATAGCTGAAACTTGAAAATTTAAACAAAATAAACTTGCAAAATTATTTCAATAAATTTTATAGTAATATTTTTAATAAAAAGATATACTAGGCAACTACTAACTAAAAACTGGTGAATTCATTGATATGAATTAACTGAAAGCTGGCATAACTATATTGATATCAGAAAATATAAGCTTTAAACCAAAAATGATTACTAGACAGAAAGGCTGAAAAGTGTGGCATAATAAGAAATACACTTGGTCTTTGTCCTTGGTTCTGGGCCAGAGCTCCTAAAACCCTCAGAATTTCCTTGTTGATAGGCTTTATGTTTTGCTATTTCTAAGGAGACCCCTTTGATCAACCTGAGTTTGTACTAAAGGGGTGACTTAGACCCTTAAATAGCCTTACGATGGGGCTGGTCTTCAGAAAGCCCCAGTGATCAGAGGGTTGGAAATTTCAGGCTACTGATCTCTAAGAAGGGGACGTGGGAGGGGGTGCTGAAGATTAAGCTCTATAAAAACTGTTCAGCGAGGAGACTTGATGAACTTCCTGGGTGGTGAACATACCAAGGTATCCGGAGAGTGGCTGCCTGAAGAGGACAGGGAAGCTCCTTGCCTCCTCTGCCCCCACGCCTTGCCCTCCACCTCTCTTGCATTTGGTTGCTTCTGAATTGTATCCATCCCAATAAATTGGTAAACATTTAAGGTGCCTTTCTGAGTTCTGTGAGCCTTTCTGGAAAACTACTGAAACGTAGGAGGGGTTTTGACAAAAGGACAGGTGAGTGGTGAAGGACATCTGATGTGAAGGAAGACAGTCTTAGGGGACTGCAACATAGGCTGTGAAGTCTGTGTTTAGTGTCAAAATCGAACCGATTCAGTGAGCACCCAGTTGATGTCTGGAAACTCAGAGAATTGACTGCTGGTGTCGAGAAACACTCCACAAAGATTCTGATAAAACTTTCAACTCCCTAGGAAGGTATGATACTAGTAATTCTAAAATTGTTCACATCTAATAAAAATCCTAAAAGAGATATTAAAAATTTTGGTCTGTTGTAAGGAGAAAATGACCAGTTCACCCCAGTGGGCGATCGACCTACGCCTCTGTCAGGATCTGATAAATCAGGGGACACAAAAGTCAGTTAAGACACAGAAACTTTGCACAATGTACTGACAAGCTGATTCAGTGAGCACATAGACTGTGAGATACAGAGTCTTTCTGACCACACGCAAAGGAATGCTTACGAAAATTGCCCATGCCTGGGTAGGAGGCGGGTGGCCCTTTAGGAGGCATATCAGACCTCCTGGGAGTCAGGACTCACTCTCTGACACACACATACTCTGCACATACAGTGCACTCACACCCAACTTGTGTACATCACTCTGACTCACTGCCCTGCTGCATGTCCACCCACACTGCCTTCTGGACCCCCTCTCCGTCTCGCCTTTGTCCTCTAAAGAGCGCCTTTCCAGCCCAGTCATCCCAGTAAAGCGAGGGACTTCTCACCAGTGCAAGAAGGGCTCCCAACTGTTGACTGGAGGTGATGAACAGAGGGAGTCTGCAGGCTGGACTGGGGCTTTTTGAGGGTCAGGTTCTAGAATGTTCCCTGCCAGGGCTGCCCTCTGCCTGTCTCTGGTTTTTGTGTCTCAGGCCAAGCCAAGACTGAGACTTGGAGACCTGACTGAGATTCCTGCCTCTGGCTGTGAACACTGGGCCTTCTCTGTGAGCAGGGGCTGTGTGAGCCATCTGGCTCCCTCAAGCAAGGACGGGTTCTCTGTTTAAGCCCCAGGGTTGAGGTGGAGAGGGGGAACAGTTGCACCAACATGCACTGGTTCTCCCTTCAGTGCCTGGCACAGCAGGCACTCAAGGGCCATTTGCTGACTTCATCACGCTCCCCACCCCACAGCGTGCCAAGGGCTCGTCTTCATTAGAAGTGAGTTCATGGGCAGACTGTTGACTTTATTCCACTGGAGAGTGGGGTTCAGTTCAAGTCAACCCCCTGTTCTTGGGAAGCATCTCATCTTGGTTCCAGTTGCCTACATATTAGTTGTTTTGGAGGGATGAACAGGAATAAGACACAGTTACTTCCTTTCAATAGTTTACAACTGGCTGCACAGTGTAAGGAAAGGAGCTTGGGCCTCCCAACTGGACAGAAGCAGTTGGGGATCCTTGGTCTCCTGCTCCCTGAGTGTGCAACTTGCACACGTGACTTCCCCCACCCCCCTGCTGAGTTCAGCTGCACTTCCTGAAGAACAGATAATAATCCCTAACCTCTGGGCTGTATAGGGATGGAGTGAAAGCATGCTTGGGAGGCACTGGCGCAGGCTTGCCCGAGTCCTGGACCAACTCCTTACTGCCTTCCATAGCATCAAAGCATTAAAGAGAATGTCCAAACCCTTGAAAGTGCTCCAGGTACCGGCCAAATAAAATAGGTGTCTGCATTTAATGGCATGTTATTCAACCATTAAAACAGATGGACAGCACGTGTGGGTATACACATGTAGGCATANCGCAGGCTTGCCCGAGTCCTGGACCAACTCCTTACTGCCTTCCATAGCATCAAAGCATTAAAGAGAATGTCCAAACCCTTGAAAGTGCTCCAGGTACCGGCCAAATAAAATAGGTGTCTGCATTTAATGGCATGTTATTCAACCATTAAAACAGATGGACAGCACGTGTGCGTATACACATGTAGGCATATGTGTTTATATATATATGTTTATATTCAAAATAAGTATAAAAGTTAGACTTATTGAGGAACATTTACTAATAGTAAATATACCCTTTTTAGTATATAGTTCTTTGATGTTGACACACTCACATACCCATGTGACCACCAGGAGAATGCAGATCACAGGAGAGTCACTTGCCCCTAAAGCTCCCCCACGCCCCTTTGTTGTCAGCCAGACGCTCCCCCCAGCTCCACGCCTCAGCTCCTGTGATCTCTTTTCTCTCCCTATAGCTTTGCCTTTTCTAGAATGTCAGAGAAATGGAATCATACAGAAGCTTGCTTTCTGTGTCTGGGTTCTTTAACTTAGGAGAATGTGTCTGATGTTCACTTACGTTGTAGCACGTGACGGGCTTTGTTCCTTGTTACTGCTGAGTGGTATCATGTGCCAGCCTTTCTTTATTCACCAGCTGAAGGACATTTGTGAACTTTTTGATATTTGACAATAATTATTACAGCCACTATAGACCTTCCCATACAGGTTTGTTTGTTTGCATGAACATGGATTTTAAATTCTCTTGGGTAAACACTAGGTGTAGGATTGCAGAATCATAAAGAAGATTATGGCATCCGGTCCCATCACTTCATGGCAAACAGAAGGTGAAAAAGTGGAAGCAGCGGCAGAGTTTAATTTCCTGGGCTCCAAAATCCCTGTGGACTGTGACTGCATCCATGAAATTAAAAGTCGCTTGCTCCTTGGATGGAAAGCTATGACCAACCTAGACAATATATATATTAAAATGCAAAGACATCACTTTGTTGACTAAGGTCCATATAGTCAAGGCTATGGTTTTTCCAGTAGTCATGTACGGATGTGAGAGTCAGACCATAAAGAAGGCTGAGTGCTGAAGAATTGATGGTTTCTAACTGTGGTGCTGGAGAAGACACTTGAGAGTCCCTTGAACTGCAAAGGAGATCAAACCAGTCAATCCTGAAGGAAATCAATGAACATTCCAATGACTATTCATTGGAAGGACTGATGCTGAAGCAGAAGCCCCAATACTTTGGCCACTTGAATCGAAGAGCCAACTCATTGGAAAAGACTCTGATTCTGGGGAAGATTGAGGGCAAAAGAAGAGGGTGGCAGAGCAGATGTTTAGATAGCATCACCGACTCAATGGACATGAATTTGGACAAACTCCAGGAGTGGTGAAGGACAAGGACGCCTGGCATGCTGCCATCCATGGGGTCACAAAGAGTTGGATGGTACTTAGATACTGAACAACAGCAACAATGGTAAGTGAATGTTTATTATAAGAAATGACCCAGTTGTTGTCCAAGTACCTCACAGCACTACAGGAGCGCATGCCCCTCTACTGGGGAAGGAAGAGGCCCTCGAGATTGCAGGAGGCATTCGGGGATGTGTGAGTTCCCTTCATCTGTTTGTTTTCCCTGGCCCTGGCAGGGAACTCTTTCCACTGAAGGTAACTCACTAACTTGCCTTTCTTTCTCCCCCTCACCCCTCCCTTCTCATCACACTGTTTCTCTAGAAAGACTCTCCTCTGCCTCCTTCTCTCTAGGTAAGAACGTGGGCCTGTGAGAACAGTGGAACTCGAGCCACAGAACAAACGCATCCAGACTTTTGCACCAAGGGACCGTCAAACTCCAGCAGGGCTTCTGGCAACAGGAGGCCATGTCTGCAGGATGACCCCTCAGAGGCCTGCCTGAGAAAGCTCAATGCTGCCAGGACCTGAAGCCATCCTTGTGAATGTGGTCCCCAGGAAGGGTGGGGCCACTGTCTCCAAGTCTCTGTTGGGTATAGAAGCCCAGCTTCCAAGCTTACCAGCTGGCCCACCCCTGTCCATGTTAGCATGTCAGTGAGAGGAGTGGAGCTGGGCTGAGTACACTGCTCTTCGGGGATCATCCTCACATATCTACTGCATCCTTCTGTGTTTCCCGAGTATCCACATCTTTATCTAGAACCGTTTTCTGACCAGCACTGTTGGGACTTGGGGTGGACTACTCCCAAATAGATTACAATGGAACATTGCTTATTTTGAATTAAAGTTAAGAAATGGCCAAGGCAAGAGGGATGCTCTGACTCTCCTTTCTGATCCCCTGAAAGCAGGCAATACACCCCTCATGTGAAAGGTGCCCTCGCTGCACCTGGAGTTAGAAGGACATCCTTATTGCCAGGGACAGGGCATCTGGGGGAAGAAGCCTGGATAAACACCTCGGTACTTCTTTTGTTTACCACCCCAAGCGCAAACTCTGCTTAGATTCCTCCCTAATTGAACACTCAATACGTAAGTTTTGGGACTTCCCTGGTGGTCCAGTGGTTAAGAATCCATCTTCCAATGCATGGGACTCGGGTCTGATCCCTGGTCAGAATACTAAGATCCCACCTGCCTCAGGGCAACAAAACCCGCGCAGTGCAATGAAAGAAAGCCTGCAAGCAGAGCAAGCCTTCAGTCAGAGAAAACCTGTGCACTACAACCAGGAGCCCTTGCTCTGCAACAAAGACCCAGGGCAGCCAAACAAACAAACTGGCAAACAGCCACAATAACAGCAACAACAAACCACCCCATACTCAGAACACATTCGTTTCTTTGTCCTGTCAACTTCTCACACATTTATTGTTTTCTGTCTAAAATGTCTAAAAGCTGCCTGCTTTGGCTACTTCTTAGGGACCATTTCCACGAGGCTCTGTGTGTATGCATTAAAATGGTTTTCTTTTTCTCGATGAGTCTATCTTGAGTCGATTTTATCATTCAGTTCAGTTCAATCGCTCAGTCTGATGCGTCACAACCCCATGTACTGCAGCATGCCAGGCTTCCCTGTCCATCACCAACTCCCAGACCCTACTCAAACTCATGTCCATCCAGTCAGTCATGCCATCCAACCATCTCATCCTCTGTCATCCCCTTCTCCTCCCACCTTCAGTCTTTCTCAGCATCAGGGTCTTTTCCAATGAGCTGGTTCTTCACATTAGGTGGCCGAAGTATTGGAGTTTCAGCTTCAGCATCAGTCCTTCCAATGAATATTCGGGACTGATTTCCTTTAGGATGAACTGATTTGATCTCCTTGCAGTCCAAGGAACTCTCAAGAGTCTTCTCCAGCACCACAGTTCAAAAGCAACAATTCTTCAGTGCTCAGCTTTCTTAGGTAGTCCAACTCTCACATCCATACATGACTACTGGAAAAACCATAGCTTTGACTAGATGGACCTTTGTCGGCAAAGTAGTGTGTCTGCTTTGTAATAGGCTGTCTAGGTTGGTCATAGCTTTTCTTCCAAGGAGCAAGTGTCTTTTAATTTCATGGCTGCAGTCACCATCTGCAGTGATTTTGGAGCCCAAGCAAATGAAGTCTGTCACTGTTTCCATTTGTTGTTTCATTTTATCATTAGATTTATCATTAGCTCAGCCACAGTAACCCAAGGGGCACAGAGGGGGAAACTTCCCCTCCCCAACAGTACACAACTGAGACAATATTATTTCATAAAANTTAAAAAGAATTCATTTGAATCAGTTCTGATGAGATGGGTGAAACTGGAGCCAATTATACAGAGTGAAGTAAGCCAGAAAGAAAAACACCAATACAGTATACTAACACATATATATGGAATTTAGGAAGATGGCAATGACGACCCTGTATGCAAGACAGGAAAAAAGACACAGATGTGTATACCAGACTTTTGGACTCAGAGGGAGAGGGAGAGGGTGGGATGATTTGGGAGAATGGGAATTCTAACATGTATACTGTCATGTAAGAATTGAATCTCCAGTCCATGTCTGACGTAGGGTGCAGCGTGCTTGGGGCTGGTGCATGGGGATGACCCAGAGAGATGTTGTGGGGAGGGAGGTGGGGGGGGGTTCATGTTTGGGAACGCATGTAAGAATTAAAGATTTTAAAATTAAAAAAAAAAAAAAGAAAGAAAAATATTTTATGTTATCATTTATATGTGGAATCTTAAAAATAAAATGAATAAATGAATAAAAAAAAAAGCAATATTGACATTCAAAAAAAAATAAATAAAAAGGCTGCGTGCCTGAAAATATCTTCATTGTATCCATTTGATTGATAGTTTGACTGGGGATGGAATTTTAGGCTGAAAAAAAATGTTGCCCCAAATTTGAAGGTATTGCTCCATTGTTACGTCGTTTAAGCTATTCTTGTTGAGAAGTCTGAATTCGTTGTGATTTTTGAGCCTTTGTATGTGACCAATTTTATCTTTCTGGAAGCTTATAGATTCTTCTCCTTATCTTCAGTGTTCTGAAAATTATCTATGATAAACCTTGCATGGATCTGTGTTTATGAATTGTATGGGGAACTTGATGACTCTTTTCAGTCTGGAAACGCCAATTCTTCAGTTCTGGGAAGTTTTCCATTTTCCTTTTTTTTAAAATTCCAGAGGTTGTATCCCTAGACTGCTCCTCTGTTTTTCTGTTTTTTTAACTTTTATTTATTCATTTCTGACTGTGCTGGGTCTTCGCTGCTATGTGGGCTTCTGATTGTGATGGCTTCTCTTGTTGTGGAGCATGGCTCTCCGGCACGTGGACTTGAGTAGCTGCCGCAGGGGGCAATCTGATTGGCTTGCTCACCACACTGAGCTGTCTACTGGTTGGTTGATAGCACTGGCCCACTAGACCAATCAGCTCTGCCCAGTGCAGCCAGGTCACCTGGTTCAAAGGCTGCCTCAGACCTTATGGAGTGTGGGTGTGGATGGTCTTACACCTGATCAGCCTGCTGCTGAGGCCTCTGGAGAGGGCTTAGGGAAGGAGGTATGACCATTCGTGATTGGTCTCTTGGGGTCTGCCTCTGTTACTAGCTGGGCTTGGCAGATGTTCAAAGTGACCAGTTTCCTGAAACGGGCTTTTGTGGGCTCCTCGGAAGCACCCTTCTGGGGCCAATTGTCCTTCCCTCCACAAGGCAAGTCATCTCCTCCATCTGGTTGCTATTGTTTCCCTCGGCAGTCTTGGTTGTCTGGGGACCTTCTGTCTGTGGAATCCCGGACAGGACTTGTAAACGGCTCCTTTCTCGTTCCCTCCTGCTTGGACCATACCTGGTCTAGGAAAAGCTTATGCTCATTCTTTCCCCAGTGTTGACATAAGCATAGTTTTCTCCCAGTTAGTTTCTTTTAGTTTTATCTTAGCTCTATTGATATAACATCTCATGCCTGTTTTCAAGTTTGCCAAGCTCAAGGGGCACAGGCCAGAATTAAAGGGGAGTCTTTGAAGGCCCTTCTCTGACATTGGGCAGAATGTGATGTGGACCCATGGAGTATAGATCTCTAAATTAATCATGGAATAAAACGGAATGAGGTAGACTAAATATAAGAAAGCAAAAGCACCCCGTTCAATTACAAAATAATGAGACATTACATATAAAAAGTGAGATTTGTGGAAATGATCAGATAAGGTGGAAGAACTAATTCCAAATATATTGATAGTGACCATAAATATAAGTGAACTAAACTTGCCAAGTAAAAGACAAACATTATACTGGATTAGAAAAGGAATCCAGGGAATACTGTTTACAGCAGATACCATTGAAATATAAGGACATAAAGACTGAAGTTAGTAAGATGGACAGTTTATGTGACCAGTCGTTTGACATCTTGAAAACATTAATGTCAAGGAAAAACATTGAGGGTATGTGTAAACTGTCCTAGACTGAAAGGCATGTTGGAGGCAAAGTAACAAAATGTGAGAAAGGACTATGCAAGCAATTTGGGTTTACTGGGGAAATTGGAATGTGAACTGGATAATGAAGAATATTACGGAATCATGAATCTTATTAAGTGTGATAAAGGTATGAGGCTTATGTAAAACACATGGTATGAAAAATAGATGCAGATAAAGCCAAATGACAATCAGATTTTAACCCATGCATTAGGCATATGAGCAGCCATTTTACTACTACTTTTGTATATTAAAACATTTCCATAGTAAATACCTTATAAATAGCTGCAACTTGAAAATTTAAACAAAATAAACTTTCAAAATTATTTCAATAAATTTTATAGTAATATTTTTAATAAAAAGATATACTAGGCAACTACTAACTAAAAACTGGTGAATTCATTGATATGAATTAACTGAAAGCTGGCATAACTATATTGATATCAGAAAATACAAGCTTTAAACCAAAAATGATTACTAGACAGAAAGGCTGAAAAGTGTGGCATAATAAGAAATACACTTGGTCTTTGTCCTTGGTTCTGGGCCAGAGCTCCTAAAACCCTCAGAATTTCCTTGTTGATAGGCTTTATGTTTTGCTATTTCTAAGGAGACCCCTTTGATCAACCTGAGTTTTTACTAATGGGGTGACTTAGACCCTTAGATAGCCTTAGGATGGGGCTGGTCATCAGAAAGCCCCAGTGATTAGAGGGTTGGAAATTTCAGGCTACTGATCTCTAAGAAGGGAACGTGGGAGGGGGTGCTGAAGATTAAGCTCTATAAAAACTGTTCAGCGAGGAGACTTGATGAACTTCCTGGGTGGTGACCATACCAAGGTATCCAGAGAGTGGCTGCCTGAAGAGGACAGGGAAGCTCCTTGCCTCCTCTGTCCCCACGCCTTGCCCTCCACCTCTCTTGCATTTTGTTGCTTCTGAATTGTATCCATCCCAATAAATTGGTAAACATTTAAGGTGCCTTTCTGAGTTCTGTGAGCCTTTCTGGAAAACTACTGAAACGTAGGAGGGGTTTTGACAAAAGGACAGGTGAATGGTGAAGGACATCTGATGTGAAGGAACACAGTCTTAGGGGACTGCGCACATAGGCTGTGAAGTCTGTGTTTAGTGTCAAAATCGAACCGATTCAGTGAGCACCCAGTTGATGTCTGGAAACTCAGAGAATTGACTGCTGGTGTCGAGAAACACTCCACAAAGATTCTGATAAAACTTTCAATTCGCTAGGAAGGTATGATATTAGTAATTCTAAAATTGTTTGCATCTAATAAAAATCTTAAAAGAGATATTAAAAAGTTTGGCCTGTTGTAAGGAGAAAAAGACCAGTTCACCCCAGTGGGCGATCGACCTACGCCTCTGTCAGGATCTGATAAATCAGGGGACACAAAAATCAGTTAAGACACAGAAACTTTGCACAATGTACTGAGAAGCTGATTCAATGAGCGCATAGACTGTGAGATACAGAGTCTTTCTGACCACACGCAAAGGAATGCTTATGAAAACTGCCCATGCCTGGGTAGGAGGTGGGTGGCCCTTTAGGAGGCATATCAGACCTCCTGGGAGTCAGGACTCACTCTCTGACACACATACTCTGCACATACAGTGCACTCACACCCAACTTGTGTACATCACTCTGACTCACTGCCCTGCTGCATGTCCACCCACACGGCCTTCTGGACCCCCTCTCCATCTCTCCTTTGTCCTCTAAAGAGCGCCTTTCCAGCCCAGTCATCCCAGTAAAGGGAGGGACTTCTCACCAGTGCAAGAAGGGCTCCCAACTGTTGACTGCGGGTGATGAACAGAGGGAAACTGCAGGATGGACTGGGGCTCCTTGAGGGTCAGGTTCTAGAATGTTCCCTGCCAGGGCTGCCCTCTGCCTGTCTCTGGTTTTTGTGTCTCAGGCCAAGCAGGACTGAGACTTGGAGACCTGACTGAGATTCCTGCCTCTGGCTGTGAACACTGGGACTTCTCCGTGAGCAGGGGCTGTGTGAGCCATCTGGCTCCCTCAAGCAAGGATGGGTTCTCTGTTTAAGCCCCAGGGTTGAGGTGGAGAGGGGGAACAGTTGCACCAACATGCACTGGTTCTCCCTTCAGTGTCTGGCACAACAGGCACTCAAGGGCCGTTTGCTGACTTCATCATGCTCCCCACCCCCACAGTGTACCAAGGGCTCATCTTCATTAGAAGTGAGTTCATGGGCAAATTGTTGACTTTATTCCATTAGAGAGTGGGGTTCAGTTTCAACCAACCCCTGGTTCTTGGGAAGCATCTCATCTTGGGTCCAGTCTCCTATATATTAGTTGTTTTGGAGGGACGAACAGGAATAAGACACAGTTACTTCCTTTCAATAGTTTACAAGTGGCTGCACAGTGTAAGGAAAGGAGCGTGGGCCTCCCAACTGGACAGAAGCAGTTGGGGATCCTTGGTCTCCTGCTCCCTGAGTGTGCAACTTGCACATGTGACTTCCCCCACCCCCCTGCTGAGTTCAGCTGCACTTCCTTCAGAACAGATAATAATCCCTACCTCCTGCTGTGTAGGGATGGAGTGAGGGAATGAGTGGGGAGGCACTGGCGCAGGCTTGGCCGAGTCCTGGACCAACTCCTTACTTTCTTCCATAGCATCAAAGCATTAAAAAGAATGTCCAAACCCTTGAAACCACTCAAGGTACTGGCCAAATAAAATAGATGTCTGCATTTAATGGTGTGTTATTCAAGCATTAAAACAGATGAACAGCATATGCGCATATACACATGTAGGCTTATGTGTTTTTATATATATATATATATTCAAAATAAGTATAAAAGTTAGACTTATTGAAGAATATTTACAAATAGTAAATATATCCTTTTTAGTATATAGTTCTTTGATGTTGACACACTCACATATCCATGTGACCATCAGGAGAATGCAGATCACAGGAGAGTCACTTGCCCCTAAAGCTCCCCCACGCCCCTTTGTTGTCAGCCAGCCCCTCCCCCCAGCTCCACACCTCAGCTCCTGTGATCTCTTTTCTCTCCCTATAGCTTTGCCTTTTCTAGAATGTCATAGAAATGGAATCATACAGAAGCTTGCTTTCTGTGTCTGGGTTCTTTAACTTAGCAGAATGTGTCTGATGTTCACTTACGTTGTAGCTCGTGACGTGCTTTGTTCCTTGTTACTGCTGAGTGGTATCATGTGCCAGCCTTTCTTTATTCACCAGCTGAAGGACATTTGTGAACTTTTTGATGTTTGACAACAATTATTACAGCCACTATAGACCTTCCCATACAGGTTTGTTTGTGTGCATGAACATGGATTTTAAATTCTCTTGGGTAAACACTAGGTGTAGGATTGCAGAATCATAAACAAGATTATGGCATCCGGTCTCATTACTTCATGGCAAACAGAAGGTGAAAAAGTGGAAGCAGCGGCAGAGTTTTATTTCCTGGGCTCCAAAATCCCTGTGGACTGTGACTGCATCCATGAAATTAAAAGTCGCTTGCTCCTTGGATGGAAAGCTATGACTAACCTAGACAATATATATATTAAAAAGCAAAGACATCACTTTGTTGACCAAGGTCCATATAGTCAAGGCTATGGTTTTTCCAGTAGTCATGTACGGATGTGAGAGTCAGACCATAAAGAAGGCTGAGTGCTGAAGAATTGATGGTTTCTAACTGTGGTGCTGGAGAAGACACTTGAGAGTCCCTTGGACTGCACAGGAGATCAAACCAGTCAATCCTAAAGGAAATCAATGAACATTCTAATGAATATTCATTGGAAGGACTGATGCTGAAGCAGAAGCCCCAATACTTTGGCCACTTGAATCGAGGGGCCAACTCATTGGAAAAGACTCTGATTCTGGGGAAGATTGAGGGCAAAAGGAGAAGAGGGTGGCAGAGAATGAGATGTTTAGATAGCATCACTGACTCAGTGGACATGAATTTGGACAAACTCCAGGAGGTGGTGAAGGACAAGGAAGCCTGGCATGCTGCCATCCATGGGGTCACAAAAAGTTGGATTGTACTTAGATACTGAACAACAGCAACAATGGTAAGTGAATGTTTATTATAAGAAATGACTCAGTTGTTGTCCAAGTACCTCACAGCACTACAGGAGCGCACGCCCCTCTACTGGGGAAGGAAGAGGCCCTCGAGATTGCAGGAGGCACTTGGGGGTGTGTGTGTGGTCCCTTCGTCTGTTTGTTTTCCCTGTTTGTTTGGCTTCCAGGACCTGAAGCCATCCCTGTGAATGTGGTCTCCAGGAAAGATGTCTCCAAGTCTCTGTTGGGTATAGAAGCCCAGCTTCCAATCTTGCCAGCTGTCCACCCCGTCAATGTCACCATGTCGGTGAGCTCAGTGGAGCTGGGCTGAGTACACTCGTCTTCAGGGATCATCCTCACATATCTGCTGCATCCTTCTGTGTTTCCCGAGTATCCATGTCTTTGTCTAGAACCGTTTTCTGACCAGTGCTGTTGAGACTTGAGGTGGACTACTCCCAAATAGATTACAATGGAACATTGCTTATTTTGAATTAAAGTTAAGAAATGGCCAAGGCAAGAGGGATGCTCTGACTCTCCTTTCTGATCCCCTGAAAGCAGGAAATACACCCCTCATGTGAAAGGTGCCCTCGCTGCACCTGGAGGTAGAAGGACATCCTTATTGCCAGGGACAGGGCATCTGGGGGAAGAAGCCTGGATAAACACCTCGTTACTTCTTTTGTTTACCACCCCAAGCACGAACTCTGCTTAGATTCCTCCCTAACTGAACACTCAATACCTAAGTTTTGGGACTTCCCTGGTGGTCCAGTGGTTAAGAATCCATCTTCCAATGCAGGGGACTCGGGTTTGATCCCTGGTCAGAATACTAAGATCCCACCTGCCTCAGGGCAACAAAACCTGCGCAGTGCAATGAAAGAAAGCCTGCAAGCAGAGCAAGCCTTCAGTCAGAGAAAACCTGTGCACTACAACCAGGAGCCCTTGCTCTGCAACAAAGACCCAGGGCAGCCAAACAAACAAACAGGCAAACAGCCACAATAACAGCAACAACAAACCACCCCATACTCAGAACACATTCGTTTCTTTGTCATGTCAGTTTCTCACAAATGTATTGTTTTCTGTCTAAAATGTCTAAAAGCTGCCTGCTTTGGCTACTTCTTAGGGACCATTTCCACGAGGCTCTGTGTGTATGCATTAAAATGGTTTTCTTTTTCTCGATGAGTCTATCTTGAGTCGATTTTATCATTCAGTTCAGTTCAGTCGCTCAATCATGTCCGACGCTTCACAACCCCATGTACTGCAGCATGCCAGGCTTCCCTTTCCATCACCAACTCCCGGACCCTACTCACACTCATGTCCATCCAGTCAGTCATGCCATCCAACCATCTCATCCTCTGTCATCCCCTTCTCCTCCCACCTTCAGTCTTTCTCAGCATCAGGGTCTCTTCCAATGAGCTGGTTCTTCACATTAGGTGGCCAAAGTATTGGAGTTTCAGCTTCAGCATCAGTCCTTCCAATGAATATTCGGGACTGATTTCCTTTAGGATGAACTGATTTGATCTCCTTGCAGTCCAAGGAACTCTCAAGAGTCTTCTCCAGCACCACAGTTCAAAAGCAACAATTCTTCAGTGCTCAGCTTTCTTAGGTAGTCCAACTCTCACATCCATACATGAACTACTGGAAAAACCATAGCTTTGACTAGACAGAACTTTGTCGGCAAAGTAATGTGTCTGCTTTGTAATATGCTGTCTAGCTTGCTCATAGTTTTCCTTTCAAGGAGCAAGCGTCTTTTAATTTCATGGCTGCAGTCACCATCTGTAGTGATTTTGGAGCCCAAACAAATAAAGTCTGTCACTGTTTCCATTTGTTGTTTCATTTTATCATTAGTTTTATCATTAGTTCAGCCACAGTAACCCAAGGGGCACAGAGGGGGAAATTTCCTCTCCCCAACAGTACACAACTGAGACAATATTATTTCATAAAAGGAGAACCTCAGTGCTACCCAGAG
This sequence comes from Capra ibex, assembly GCA_006410555.1. Taxonomy (NCBI): domain Eukaryota; kingdom Metazoa; phylum Chordata; class Mammalia; order Artiodactyla; family Bovidae; genus Capra; species Capra ibex. The sequence goes on along the minus strand of SJYO01040347.1, from coordinate 307 downwards.
TTCAGACATTTGTTCTACAGGTCAATCACAAGCCTGCTATGTGCCTGGAGGTGGCCAGGCACCTGGGACACAGGGCCATCCAGGCAAGCTTCCTGGCCACAAACTCTGGGCAGCGAGAGGCCACCGGGTGGTTTCCTCCACTTCACACCGGCTTCCAGGCTCCCAGTTGGTCAGCCCTGACCTATGTCCTCTAGGCACCTACGCCCTCCAGGGGTATTACACCCACAGGGCTATTGAGTTTCCGTCCTTTGATCCCTCCCTTCTCTGCATTTCACACCTGTGGCTCCTCCTCCCACTTTCTCTTTCC
>SJYO01040312.1:0-20000 GCA_006410555.1 Capra ibex | reverse complement strand
AGTTCTCATATAATTAATTTAAAAAGCAATAATATTAAAATGAACAATAAATTGATTTGGAGTATTAGGATAAAGGGTAAGATATTTCAGTGAAAAATAGGGATTGGATGTGAGTTAAGAAAATGCCATTTCTATCCGAGAGGAAAAGCCATTTCATTTTGTAGTTTATGTAAGATCTAAGCTTTCCCAAGACTGCATCTGAGTAGAGCCAAGGTAACAGCTCCTTCAGTTACCCAGATTATCTTTGATAAAGTCCATGGATAAATCCCTGAAAAGTGAAAAAAGTTTTGGCACTCCCAATACTAAATAAGCTATTTTATTTTCTTTACTCTCCATGGAATAAGAACTGTTTGACTGTTTGCATTGATTATGTCTGCATCATTTAAACACAGATGTGTCCACTATTAAAATCACCTAGTTGTTTTAAAATACTAAGATAGGTTTTTCATTGTCCTAAGGGAAAAGATGAAAAACCCATATTCAATAGGAAGAATAAGACAGCACAGTTTAATACAATCAACAACTTCCAGGTGCCAGGGACCTGGAAGGATTAACCCTACAGGATTAGATATACAACTGTTGCAGAGTGATCCAGGATACTTTGCACTTGAGATCCTGCCCCTTATATATGTATCCCCAGCATGACACTCTTTTACCAGAAGGGGAGAAGGGTAGAAAAATGTCTCTCCTCTACAATAATGTTATTATAAAATCTCACCACGTGCCAGGTATGTGGTACCATATTCCTGAATTCACCAATATTTATATCATATTTAATTTCCTTTCCTGCTTCCCTTCTTATAACTTTCTACCTTTGTACACATCTTAAAGCCATACCTATGAATGTATCTATATAACTGGCCAAATTAAGTGGAAGATTACAATAATTACATGAAAAAAACCTTGACTTCTTAAAGCAACAAAAGTTCAGTAGGTAATTATGTCAAAATTATTTTTCTTGATCTTAAGTTATGCAGATAATTTACCCAGCTGCTTTTTTATCTGGAATATAGAAATTGATATGTTTCTTTTGGAATGTCAAGGATATTAATCTCTATGAAGCATTTACATAGCTTAAATCTCCTTTTTATTGGAAATTATAGTCAAAGTTACATTTTAATAACCATGTCTATGAAAATAATATAATATACAGTGTATGATTTATTTAAAACAAAACATCTTAGTGTTTCAATATATTTGGAATATGTTAAAGGTTCTAAATTGGCCCTAAGTAGATTTTGCATATTTTCAAAAATTTTTTAATTAAATGTTATGTCCTGTAAAAAATGAAGACATATTTTTGCCAAATTATATATTTTTTAAAGATTTTGTGGGAATTCTCCTCATGAATACTTGAAAAATGGTTGAATCTAATGTAATTTCATGACATCAGTAAAGTATACCATAGACATAGTTTTGAAATATTATTAAGCATCAGAATCAGCTGAGGACTCTGTTAAAATGCACATATTTGAGTCCTCTAACATTTTTACTAAAAAAATCTCCAAGGGAAAGGTCCAAAATTTCATATAGCATAGATTCCCGTGATCCTGACACTCAATGTAATTTGGAAATTATTACTGTCAAAAATATTGTTGTCCTGTATAGAATTTAGGACTACACCAAATCTTCCAATAGCTTGCAAATAATATTTTACAAATATCTAAAGTGTATCTATGGTATCTTTTTTAATGATCATTCAGTATTAGGTCTGTGCTTTCTCTCTAAACTGAACTGCTTTAGAAAATGCACTTAGGTAGAAGCAACATACAGCTGCCCCCTGAACAATATGTAATTTAGCTGTGTGGATCCATTTATACGTAGATTTTTTTTTTCACTAAATAAGTACAATACTACACCATCTGCGACTGGCTTAACCGTGGATGTAGAACTTCAGATGTGAGGCTGGAAGATAAGGTTATGTGCGGATATTCAACTGCTCAGTGAGTCAGCTCTCTTAACTCCCATATTGTTTACAGGTCAGTATGTGTAACAGATATAATATATGCGCATATACCTGGGATAGCATATTTGGAAGCTAATATACACTACTTTAAACAAATATCAAACAATTTCACTAAGGTTACATAATAGACATTTATTTAAACTATTCTAGGTACATTGATTATGACAAACACATTCATTATAAAAAAAGGTTAGATATTTTTTATAATTTACAATAAGCCATCTTTACTATTTTTGTTTATTCTTATATCTTTGGCCACTAGAATAGGAGTGGGACAGGGTTACCATTTAAATATGTGTAGAGTTATTATGTGAAAATACAGATTGACCTCCACTGATGAATTTGCCTTTGATTTCCAGAAACATGTAATATTTTATAACTGAAAGATATTTAATGTATCTGTGATCTCAATAAAATTTGTTTATATCGCTTATGATCACTCTTTTTAGCTCTCATAATATGTAATAAGACTACTTAAGGTTCCCAGGTTTTACCTTATTAGCCTTGTAATATATAACCTGCTACTTCCAAAATAAATAAATATCATACATAATTAAACCTATTTTCTAGAATACTATTAAGTTTCATTCATTAACTATCACAGTAGTATTTTATTTTTGTAATTTTGACAGTCAGTGAACCACAAGTTCCAGGTGAATGGTATTTGAAGTTTCTATGACAGTATATTTAATATGATTACTTCTGTTGATGACTTACATGGACTTTTATGAATGAATGTAAATATCTAACAACAACAAGATTTAGATTATTGTGATTCCAGGCAGGTTTAATTCACAAACCTCATTAACAATCATGTATTATTTTCTGTGGACCTTTGAATTAATTTGAGTGTGTTTGAATTTTTACTGTGCCAGTAGCAAAGTTCAAATAATTGATAGACATTATAAAAAGAATGCTAGAGTATTACATCCTTATTATCTTTGAATGAAAAGATAAATATAAGTTGTGATGCACAGCAAGTTACTAAATTTTAATGGCTCTTCCTTTGTCTTGATGTACAAACACATGCATGCATGCTAAGTTGCTTCAGTCATGTCAGACTCTTTGCGACCCTATGGACGATAGTCCGCCAGGCTCCTTTGTCCATGGGATTCTCCAGGCAAGAATACTGGAGTGGGTAGCCATCCCCTTATCCAGAGGATCTTCCTGACCCAGGGGTCAAACTCGGGTCTTCTGTACAGCATGTGGATTCTTTACCATCTGAGCCACAAGGGAAGCCCTGGTGTACTAAATCAACATAGAGAGTGCATTAGAATAGATGCTCTTGCACTTAAGTTTTGGAATCACAACCTGCTAACTCCTTTATCATGAACAAACTCCCTTATCATTTTTATTTTTCTCTTCATGTACAATCTCTCATTAACTGTAAGGTTTCTTAGTCTTATTACATCTTTTGAGTTGCTCTTCAAAGTGAGCTGCTCTCTCTTTGAATCTTTTTTCAATACTCACAACTTTGGCCAAAGAACAGACTGTGGTTCTGAACGTGGCTCTCTCTTCCACTAGAACTCCTGTCTCCTAACAAACCCCTGCCAAATGATTTTTATCCCTCCTGATACCACTTTTACCATCTTTGTCACTCGGGCCATTTAACAAACTCCAGGACACTCATGCACTTTCTTCAGTGATTTTAGCTCACAGATTCACAATTTTCCTTTTCAACTTGTCCTCTGTCATCATTTTTTTTAAATCTTAAAAAATTCACAGTAAAGACTCTTCTCAAATTATGAACTCACTGTTTTTCAGATGGTTAAAGAGTCTGCCTGGAATGCGGAGGACCCAGGTTTGATCCCAGGGTCGGGAAGATTCTCTGGAGAAGGAAACGGCAACCCACTCCAGTACTCTCGCCTCAAGAATCCCATGGAGGGAGGAGCTTGGTAGGCTACAGTCCATGGGGTCGCAAAGAGTCGGACACGACTGAGCAACTTCACTCACTATATTTTAGGCAATCAACAAATAACTAACATTAAACTGTGTCTTTATCAGAAATGTCCTATTTCCTGTATTTTTAATTCTGAAATAATGTTTCTAGCCTTTCTACCTGTTTCATTTCTATTAATTTTATTTATCACAACCCTTATTAACTTATCTGTCACATGTCAGTAGTCCTCAATATCCTGCGTCTTCCACTCACACTTTACCCATCCTAATCTCTAAATTCCTTCACAAGGATCTAGGTTTGTGTGATACCAAGGATCACACAAACCTAGATATTTTTCATCTGTTTCTCCTGTAGTTGGGGTACCTTCCAATTGTTGGACTTTGGTAAATCCACTATCTGTTACCTCTACTATCTCTTTTTTTATTATGCATAATCATAGTGCTTTTTTTCTAAAATTAGAGAAATGTGATAAAATGTCATCTAATCACTATATTTTGGCAAATTTTATTTATCACCTGATGCTAAGAGCCCACATCTTGACCAGTCATCCTCANACAACCCTTATTAACTTATCTGTGTCACATGTCAGTAGTCCTCAATATCCTGCGTCTTCCACTCACACTTTACCCATCCTAATCTCTAAATTCCTTCACAAGGATCTAGGTTTGTGTGATACCAAGGATCACACAAACCTAGATATTTTTCATCTGTTTCTCCTGTAGTTGGAGTACCTTCCAATTGTTGGACTTTGGTAAATCCACTATCTGTTACCTCTACTCTCTTTTTTTATTATGCATAATCATAGTGCTTTTTTTTCTAAAATTAGAGAAATGTGATAAAATGTCATCTAATCACTATATTTTGGCAAATTTTATTTATCACCTGATGCTAAGAGCCCACATCCTGACCAGTCATCCTCAGTAATGGTAGTCCTCTCACTTCCACTTTTGTTATTTTACTGAAAGTATACATATTTTCTCCAGGCAGCTGAGCAGCATCTGACCTACCTAAAGAAGAGCCCTAACAGCAAGTCAGATGTGTATCTCACCCTGCACTTTCACTCTAACCCTTGATTTTATCCAAACTCTGAAAATGTATCTTGCTTTGTACTTGCTAACACAATCCCACTGCCTCTCAATCCTTCAACTCTAGCCTCTTAGAAACTTTATTCTACTTTGTTAGGGATGATCTTAGATGTTTCTAACTCATATGACAAAGTGTAGATATAGTTTTCATGAGGATATATTTATTTTTAAAACATATAATACAGAAAGATCCCCTGGAGGAAGGCATGGCAACCCACTCCAGTATTCTTGCCTGGAGAATCCAATGGACAGAGGGGTCTGGTGGGCTACAGTCCATACTTTCATGAAATGTCGGACATGACTGAAGCAACTTGGCAAAGGTAACAAGGATAACACTCCCTTCTAAAATAGAAGCCCTATGATCTGTAAGACAAGCTCAGGTGTTTTTCAAAACATTGGTATCAAAGAAACACTGACAAATTAGAAAAGACAATTATCAGCTCCAGAGACAGCTTTTTCACTGGAACCTAATTTATAAAATGTTTATTTATAAAATATTTCATAATACATTCAACTCTGTTACTCTTTGTGATCCCATGAATCGCAGCACGCCAGGCCTCCCTGTCCATCACCATCTCCCAGAGTTCACTCAGACTCACGTCCATCAAGTCCGTGATGCCATCCAGCCATCTCATCCTCGGTCGTCTCCTTCTCCTCCTGCCCCCAATCCCTCCCAGCATCAGAGTCTTTTCCAATGAGTCAACTCTTCGCATGAGGGGGCCAAAGTAAAGAATGAATGAGTGATATAGGTAATGATGACAAGCTGTTAGTTATTATTTTGTTCATTCACCATGCAGCTTCTAAATTTTATAGCATCTGTCAAAACCTTAACCTTTTCAACTAAGAAAATGGCAAAACTAATATAAATTATATCACAGTGTCCTTGGGAGAATAAATGAGCTAATATGTAGAACAAGTGTATAATACTGCCTATCACCTTGCAAACACACACACACACAAATGTTAATGATGTTATGACTTACTAAATATTTCCTTGCAATAGTACCTCTGATCTGACACTGCTGTCAAAACCTCCTAACCAATTAGCTATTGATGACCGAATTCAATGATCATACATTAGTCAATCCTTTCTCACTCATTTGCTGAAGGCTTTTTCCTCTTTACCTGCTCAGCCTACTGTGAGACTTGGGGGTTCTGCATCACTTCACTATACTGGTCGGTATCCTGTCCCTCTGATTATTACAATTTACTGATGCTCATTCTATCTAGAAATTCGCTCTTCACTTAAAAGCTCTCCTCCATGATTTTGAGCTCAATGGCTCTGTTGATCTGATTAGCCTATAACAAGCTGTTTTGACCAGAGCAGAGGCATCTTGATTTCTAATCTCTACAGACAGCTCATTCCAAACTTAAAGGAGGTAATAGGCTTTAAAGAAAAGAAAAGAAAAAAAACCTTGAATCACCTTCTCTATCTTTTCTCTCAGTTCAATACTCAGTTCAAATGCTAGTTTCATGAAGAATTTTCTGTATTCTTATTTTATATAATGACCTTTAGTTTTGAAACTGAAATAGTCCATTTTCTCCTAACCTAGTCAAATATTATTGTTAGCATTTTATCATGTAAACTTGAATATCTGCCTCCTCTTTCTCTAGACTGGAACAGTTTGATAGTAGAAAAGGTACTTTACCATTGTATGCCTTGCAGATCCCGTGCATTCATGTTCAGTCACATCTGACTCTTTGCGATCCCGTGGACAGGAGCCTGCCAGGTTTCTCTGTCCATGAAATTTTCCAGGCAAGGATACTGGAGTAGGCTGCCATTTCCTACTCCGGGGGAGCGTCCCAACTCAGGAATCGAACCCACATCTGCATCTTCTGCACTGGCAGGCAGATTCTTTACCACTGAAGGCTTTTGACTAGATAGGCACACAGCGTAATTGGCTGAGCGGACTAAAGAGGGCAAACACCTTTCAGAGTGAAATAATAATAATGAGATAAAAATCCTGGGGAATTCCCTGAGGTCATCCATGCCCAACTGTGGCTCTAAGAAAAATTATAACCTGCAAGAGCATTTAATTAAAAGAGTTCCATAATGTCTAATTACTAATGGTGAAGGTCACATATTATGTTCCCACTGCCAGCCACTGAAGGCATGATGAAAACAAAGCCGCCTTCCTCAGCTGAAAACTATAAACAAGGCAAGCATGCACACTATTCTCCTTTTTCCTGTCAAGCTTTCACTTCTTTAATCCTTTGTACCCTTTTTATTCCTTCCTTCCCTCCTCTTTCTTTTTTCTTCTTTTCTCCTTCCTTCCTTTCTTCTTTTTTCTGTTATTTTTTCCTTACAAAAATTTTTAACTTTAAACACATTAAATTTTATTTATTTTATCAAGGTTTTATATGCACATAATTTAAAGCATCAGTTAGCTTTCCTTACTGTGTTAGAGTATGGGCTAAGGTGCTAAGAACAGCGCTGACTTCTTTAGCTATCCTTTCTGCTACTTTACATTTTGGCCCTTAAAATAAACTTTACTTTATTATGACCTTGTCTATGCACTCAAAAGGAGATTTTATTATGCCCAACATGTCTAGGAATTTGATAACAGAGTTTTTCTTTGATGTATATGATGCCATATTGCTAACATTTGAATTAAAATGGTCTCCCTAGAAATTTCAGGTTTAAATCTCATTTTAAATTTTGGGAGTTTGTATTCTAAAAGTCAGACTAGGCATTTGAGTCAATTATTTTTACTATAAACATTCATTCACATATTCAAATATTCATTTACACATTAACTGGGTAAATATCAAGTGTCTACCATGTATCAAACTTGATTCTAAATGTGGGATACACAATAATGTATAAAACAGATAAACAAGAAAAAACAAAAATATTTAGCTAACAAGCTAGTGATACTATCTGCATATCTGACTATCTGATGTTTCGGATCTCATGCGTATATAATTTGCAAATACATAGTATATTCTACAGTTTAGTTTAGAAACATCCAGAAAAATATTATTTAAACTGAAAACACTACAAGTTTTCCTTTTTGTTCATGGTTTTAACTTCCAGTTAGTGATAGGTTATTATACGATCTGTTTGAAGGTGTTTCTATAGATTTTATTATTCTAACATGAAGAACAATGTTGAATAGATTTTCCTACAAAAATTAAGCTTACATAATGAAACATGGAATGGTAAATGCAGATACCACTCCATTTGTAACAATCAAATATATATAAATTTCAATACTTGTATAAATGTTCACACTTATGTTGACATTATCTAAGCATTCAATAGCATTTTAGCATGAGATATTTACTTTTATAAATTTGGAAACAGACCTGCTGAGTCTTAAAGAAGAAACAATATTCTTAAAATAATTAATAATCCTGGAATTTTTTGAAATTTGATTTTACTAAATGTAACCTTATGAAATTTAACACTCAAATGCTGACATCAGGATATTATGAAATTTAAGAGTGTATGCAGTCATAGAGAAATATATATTACTTAATGCATCACATTTCATATATCTGAATGCCTTTTTAAGACAGAAGAATAATACTTAAAATATTCATATTGGTAATTGTGTGCTGACACTCAAAAGTCCCTTGTTTTAAATTTAATAAACTACATTTACAAAATTGTAAATCATATTTTCTCCTTTTAAACAGACTATTTTTTTAAAACAGATTTAGATTTACAGCAAAATTGAAGAGCAAATTTGTATTCGCTCTACTCCCATGCACACACAGCCTCCCCCACTACCAACATTTGTACCAAATACATTTGTTATACTGACGAACATATACTGATACATCATTATCAGCAGCCAGAATCCACACTTTGCTCTTGGTTGTTGCATGTTCTATGGATATGGACAAATGCATAGTGACATCTATCACTGAGTATGATATGGAATAATTTCTTACTATTATAAATAATAATCTGCTTTATAAATCCTCTGTGTTTTGCCTGTTCATCACACACTCCCACTAAGCCCCTGGCAGCCACTTATCTGTTAACTGTATCTATGGTTTTGCCTTTCCAGGGTGTTATATAATTGGAATCATATACGATGCAGCCTATTCAAACTGGCTTTTTTCACTACATATTATGCAATTTAGTTCTCTTCTCGTGTTTTCATGGCTTGATAGCACATTTATTTTTAACATGAAATAATGTTACATTGGGTGGATGCACCATCATGTATTTATTCATACACCTACTGAAGAACACCTTGGTTGCTTATAAGGTTTAGCAATTATAAATGAAGTTGCTATAACATACAACATGCATGTGCGAATTTTTGTGTGGACATGCTTTAAACTCATTTGAGTAAATAAAAACCAGTAAATGCAACTTCTGGATGATATGAAAAAAGAATGTTTGTTTTATAAGAAACTGCCAGGCTGGTTTCCAATGTTGCCATATAATTTTGCATTTCTACCAGCATTGAATGAGAATTCCTAAAACTCCGTATCCTTATGACAGCATTTGGTACTGTCCGTCCGAGTTCTGTATTTTGGCCACTCTGATAGGCGTGAGTGGTATCTCATTTTTGCTTCACTTTGTATTTTCCTAACGACTATGACATAAAGCATCTTTTCATATGGTCATTTGCCATCTATAAATTTTCTTTGATGAGGTGATTGTTCAGGCCTTTTGGCCATTTTTAATAGGTTTTTATCAGGTTGTTTCCTCAGTTATGAATTGTAAGAGTTGTTTATATATTTTGGAAGTCCTTTACTAATTTTTTTTTTTGTAAATATTTCCTCTCAGTCTGTGGCTTGTCTTCTCATTCTCTCGTCACCATGTTTCACAGAGAAAATAAAAATTGTATGAAGTCCAGCTTATCAATTATTATTATCAAGGGGTCATGACTTTGGTGTTTTATCTATAAAGTCATTGTCATGATCAAGTTTATCTAGAATTTTTTCTTGTTATCTTTCAAGAATCTTATAGTGTTGTGTTTTACATTTATATCTGATCCATTTTGAGTTAATACTTATGAAGTGTGTAAGGACTGTATCTGGAGTCATTATTTTGTAGGAGAATGTCTAGGTATCCTACCATCATCTGTTGAAAAGACTGTCTTCTCTCAACAGCACATCTTTTGCTCCTTTATCAAAGATTAGTTGACTATTTTTATGTGAATCTGTATAAATCATTTTAACATCTGGTATTTAATACTTACTATACATTCCTGTGGGCTTCCCAGGTGGTGCTAGTGGTAAAGAACCTGCCTGCCAATGAAGCAGACAGAAGAGACACAGGTTCAATCCTGGGTCAGGAAGATTCCCTGGAAGAGGGCATGACAATCCACACAAGTATTCTTGCCTGGGGAATCCCATGGACAGGGGAGCCTGGCAGGCTACACTCCACAGGGCTGCAAAGAGTTGGACATGACTGAAGCAACTTAGCATGCACGCGTACAATCTTGTAAACATTATTGATATTCACACTTAATCCCACTGTCTAGAGAATACATCTTTGTTTTTCGTATTACCATTTCTATTTCAACTAACAATCACACTTCTTTCTGCTGATATTCTTAGGCAAATTACTAGAATTATTGGCTCAAGTGTGCTGTTTCTACATCTTCATCCTTGCTCCTTGTGACAGCTTAAGTATTTATCAGAACTTGCATAAAACGTAAATATCACCAGTCATCTATTCATTCATGTAATTTTCTGAATGACTTTGAGGTACTAGGCACTAGTCTAGGTTCTGTAATATCTTCTTGTATACTCAATTAGATCTGTACTATATAGACATATATAAGTGTATGCATTTGTGTATACATGTATATTTATTTATTTGTATTTTAATTATAGGACTAAGATAATTTATTTCCATAATTGAAATATGTACACAATACTTACTGATAAACCATTAACTATTTATGAGAAAAAAGAAAAGATGTTTGAATCAGATCATTGAAAGGTTAGCTAGAGGGGCCTGCTGCAAGAGTGTAAGGAAAGGTAAAATTCAGGAAACCACAAGTAGTTCAGTACTGATACAATTTAGGATTATCCAAAAAGTTCATTTGGTTTCTCTGAACTTTTTGGAGAACTCTATATAAAATGCAAAGACCCACATCAGTCAATGAGTCTGGATGGATAGATGAATACAGCACTATTAAAAGTAAGGTATGGTTAGAATGTGGTATTTTCATCAAGGTAAAAATAAAATCAATAGGTCATTCTAAGATTATGTTTTTATTTGAAAAGAATATACTGACAGCACTCTGGAGAAATGACTTAAAAGAGTAAAAGTTGGAGACAGGGTACTGGTTATTTTAAAACTTAAAATGAAACATAAACGTGAGATCAACTCAATGATGCTGAAATGGAGAGGAGGAAGCTGAACTAGGGAATGGTTAAAAGGTTGAATAACAGCATTTTATGAATGTTTGATATGCAATACACACAAAAAAGAAGGAATTCTGTTCTTGGGCTCTAAAAATCACAGTGGATGGTGACTGAAGCCATGAAATTAGAAGATGATTGCTTCTTGGCAGGAAACCTAGACACTGTGTTAACCACCTAAGATATCACTTTGCCAAAAAAGGTCCGTATATTCAAGTAGTCATGTATGGATGTGAGGGTTGGACCAAAAAGAAAGCAGAGCATTCATGAATTGATGCTTTCACACTGTGGTGCTAGAGAAGACTTGAGAGTCCCCTGGACAGCAAGATCAAACCAGTCAATCTTAACGGAAATCAACGCTGAATACTCATTGGAAGGGCTGATGCTGAAGCTGAAGCTCCAATACTTTGGTCATCTGATGGGAAGCACCAACTCGCTGAAAGAGACCCTGATGCTGAGATAGATTGAAAGTAGAAGAAGATAGCAACAGACTATGAGGTGGCTGGATGGCATCACCTGTTCAATGGACGTGAAGTTAGGCAAACTCTGGGAGACGGTGAGGGACAGGGAAGCCTGGCATGCTGCAGTCCATGGGGTCACAAAGAGTCAGACACGACTTGGCAACTGAACAACAAATGAGACCTCTTCAGGAAAATTAGAGATACCAAGGGAACATTTCATGCGAAGATGGACAGAAACAAAAAGAACCTAACAGAAGCAGAAGAGATTAAGAGGTGGCAAGAGTGCATAGAACTATACAAAAAAATGGTCTTAATGACCAGGAAAACCACCATGGTGTGGTCAGTCACTTAGAGCTGGTCATCCTAGAGTTGAAATCAAGTGGGCCTTAGGAAGCATTACTACAAAGCTAGTGGAGGTGACAAAATTCCAGCTGAGTTATTTCAAGTCCTAAAAGATGATGCTGTTCAAGTGCAACACTGGATATGTCACCAAATTTGAAAAACTCAGTAGTGGCCACAGGACTGGAAAAGGTCAGTTTTCATTCCAATCGCAAAGAAGGGCAATGCCAAAGAATGTTCAAACTACTGTACAGTTGTGCTCATTTCATATGCTAGTAAGGCTATGCACAAAATCCTTCAAGACAGGCTTCAGTTCAGTTCAGTTCAGTCACTCAGTCATGTCTGACTCTTTGCAACCCCATGAATCGCAGCATGCCAGGCCTCCCTGTCCATCACCAACTCCTGGAGTTCACTCACACTCACGTCCATTGAGTCCGTGATGCCATCCAGCCATCTCATCCTCGGTCATCCCCTTCTCCTCCTGCTCCCAACCCCTCCCAGCATCAGAGTCTTTTCCAATGAGTCAACTCTTTGCATGAGGTGGCCAAAGTACTGGAGTTTCAGCCTCAGCATCATTCCTTCCAAAGAAATCCCAGGGTTGATCTCCTTCAGAATGGATTGCTTGGAGCTCCTTGCAGTCCAAGGGACTCTCAAGAGTCTTCTCCAACACCACAGTTCAAAAGCATCAATTCTTCGGCACTCAGCCTTCTTCACAGTCCAACTCTCACATCCATACATGACTACTGGAAAAACCATAGCCTTGACTAGATGGACTTAGTCAGCAAAGTAATATCTCTGCTTTTGAATATGCTATCTAGGTTGCTCATAACTTTTCTTCCAAGGAGTAAGTGCCTTTTAATTTCATGGCTGCAGTCACCATCTGCAGTGATTTTAGAGCCCAAAATAATAAAGTCTGATACTGTTTCCACTGTTTTCCCATCTATTTCCCATGAAGTGATGGGACCAGATGCCATGATCTTCGTTTTCTGAATGTTGAGCTTTAGGCCAACTTTTTCACTTTCCTCTTTCACTTCATCAAGAGGCTTTTTAGTTCCTTTTCACTTTCTGCCATAAGGGTGGTGTCACCTGCATATTTGAGGTTATTGATATTTCTCCCGGCAATCTTGATTCCAGCTTGTGGTTCTTCCAGTCCAGCGTTTCTCATGATGTACTCTGCATAGAAGTTAAATAAGCAGAGTGACAATATACAGCCTTGACATACTCCTTTTCCTATTTGGAACCAGTCTGTTGTTCCATGTCCAGTTCTAACTGTTGCTTCCTGACCTGCAGACAGATTTCTCAAGAGGCAGGTCAGGTGGTCTGGTATTCCTATCTCTCTCAGAATTACAGGCTTCAGCAGTATATAAACCAAGAACTTCCAGATGTACAAACTGGGTTTAGAAAAGGCAGAGGAATCAGAGATCAAGTTGCAAACATTCATTGGATCATGTAAAAAGCAAGGAAATTCCAGAAATATATATACTTCTGCTTCACTGACTAAGCTGAAGCCTTTGACTGTGTGGAGCATAAGAAATTGCAGAAAACTCCTAAAGAGACGGGAGTACCAGACCACCTTACCTGTCTCCTGCGAAACCTGCATGAGGGTCAAGAAGCAACTGTTAGAATCACATGGAGCAACTGATTGGTTCAAAATTGGGAAAGGAGAATGTCAAGGCTGCATACGGTCACCCTGCTTATTTAACTTCTGTGTAGAATACATCATGTGAAATTCTGGACTGGATGAAGCTCAAGCTGGAATGAAGATTGCCAAGAGAAATACCAGCAACCTGGTATTAGAGTGGTATGATACCACTCTGATGGAAGAAAATGAAGAGGATCTAAAGAACTTCTTGATGATGGTGAAGGAGGAGAGTGGAAAAACTGGCTTGAAACTCAACATTAAAAATCCAAGCTTGGGGCATCCAATCTCATCACTTCATCGTGAACAGAAGGGGAAAAATTGGAAGTAGTGACAGACTTTATTTTCTTAGGCTCCAAAATCACCGCAGATGGTGACTACAGCCAAGGAATTGAAAGATGCTCGCTCCTTGGGAGGAAAATTATGACAACCTGGACAACACATTAAAAATCAGAGGCATCACTTTTGGACAAACGTCCATATAATCAAAGCTATGGTTTTTCTAGTAGTCATGTACAGATGTGAGAGTTGGACCATAGAAAGGGCTGAGCACCAAAGAATTAGTGCTTTTGAATTGTAGTTCTGGAGAAGACGCTTGAGCATCCCTTGCACAGCAAGGAGATTAAACCATTCAGACCTAAAGGAAATCAACCCTGAATATTTATCGGAAGGACTGATGCTGAAGCTGCAGCACCAATAATTTGGTCACGTGATGTGAAGAGCTGACTCACTGGAAAAGACCCTGATTCTGGGTAAGACTGAAGGTGAAAGGAGAAAGTGGTGGCAGAGGATGAGACAATTAGATAGCATCACTGACTCAGTGGACATGAATCTGAGCAATTCCTGGATGTGGTGAAGGACAGGGAAGCCTCGCGTGCTGCAGTACATGTGGTCACAAAGAGTCAGACATGACTTAGTGACTGCACAGCATTTCATTCTAGAATCCAAAGCAAACATTCGACTTGAGATAAACAATTGAGTTTATAAGTATTCAGGTGATGCCATTGATGATCTTGAGAGAAATCACGGATTACTTCTTTGTTCTCAACTGCTAATTTTACCTATAGCTTGTCAATCATAAACATTGTATTTTTATAGTCTCTTTTCTGTTCATGGATTTATTTCCCTTGCATTAGATTTCTTAAATGGTTTCTTCTTTCTTTTAGCAAAAAAGAAACCCAAAAAATCCTTTTAGCAAAAGACTTTCAGTTCAGTTCCATTCAGTAGCTCAGTCAGGTCCTACTCTTTGCAATCACATGGACTGCAGCACATCAGGCTTCTAAGCTTTAAGGAGGAACTCACTAATAAATAAAGTTTTAGGTTTTGATGATTAAAATAGAAGTACATGTTTTTATTTTGAATATATCTCTAGATAAATAATGATTTCTTAAATACTATTTATTGTTTTTTATGAATATTGCTTATGGATACATTAGTGCTAATATTGGGAGAAGTTTCATATGGAAATAATTCATTTTTTACAAAGTAGACTCCAATAATATTGCCTCTCATTTACATTTACTTGTTAAAGCACTTACTTAATTTAATACTTTTGGAAAGGTACCATGAGGAGACATAAAAATACGTAGTGCTCATATTTTCTAAATATTTATATTTCTTTCCAGTTTTCTATATTTTTTTGTTTATACTGAAATATAATAATCCAAAGGTTGTGGAAAAATAAAAGAGGAATGATAATTAAATGCATTTATTATTAGATAACACAGAATTGCACAGGAACTACCCAGTATTAAATGAATTCTGGGCCTTTAAATGAATTTTTAGTAGCCGCTCTTCAGCATGCAATTCATTGTATGTGTTTATTAGTTTTTGTGTGTGTGTGTAATATTTTTTGGCCATGCCACGTGTGAGATCTTAGCCCCGTGCCTAGGGATCCAGTGTGCACCTCCTACCTTGGAAGCACAGTGCCTTAACCACCAAACTGCCAGGAAAGTACCAGTGTTTGTGGTTAAAGTGTTAAAATTGTGATTATTTTCCCTCTAAAATCTTGAAAGAAGAAACCAAAACGTGCATTTTTCTTTCACAGTGTGTTAAATTTAGATTTGAGAAATTTTGTAAATGCAGAAACAGTTCCCAAAATGTTAGATCTACTGGGAATTGGAGGGTTCCACTACATTGACATGAACAATTCGGCAATTCTCACCCCTTCTCCAAACACTGGTGTGACTTACATTAGTTACATAGAGATCTGCAAAGGAAGGCAAAGAACTGGCTATAGACCAAGGATGTTGGTGGATTGAGATAAGGTCACTATGACTTCCTTTCCTGGGAGACTGGAAAAGGAAGTGATAGAAAGAGCATCCTTTCTCCACATAAATGAATAAGTAACATGCTAACTTGATATATGTTAATCATTATATTTTCCAAGATGTGGAAGATAGAAATAAAATACTCACATCTGTAGCGACAAGAGGATAAGTAAACAAGAGACAAAGGGGGAAATAACGAAGTTCTGAGTTTCCTCTAGTTGATGTGAAAAAGCATACTTTTAAGACAAAAATATGAGTCAGCTTCAACCTTCCTGATTCTTGATAGCCAAAGATTGATTTTGTCATGTGTCTTATATTTATGTTAATATTTCTAAATTCCCTAACAAACATATTGTTTCTTTCTTCAAAGATTGGAAGAAAAACCTTCTCCACATTCTACTTTATACTCATTTATTTTATTGTGCAGTAATTTTCATTGCAAAAAGAAAGTGAATAACTGCTGGAGCAAGCTTAAGAAAACAGTAGTAATTCTAATGAAAATACAAGTCGTGTTAAAAACAAAACTAAGCTAAAACAAACAGTGACATCTATAAGGTTTCTCCCTTTGACTTCTGCTTCTCTCTATGTTATTCTTCTCTTTATATGCAACTTGAAGCTTCAAATACATATTTTTCCCTTCTTCTCTCTACATCTTGGAAATGATGGACATCAGCAGTTTCTATTTTTGCATATTACATATTCTTTCATCTGAAGAGATGTCCTCTCTCATGTTATCTTTCTCTTCCCAAGGAGAGAAATTTTATTTTCTCGTGCCTAGGTCAAACATACATGACTAGGGAAGAAGAATCATGATGTACAAAAACAATAGAATTCGCTACTGAAGAGGTCACGTGTTTAAATGTGAGATGAAGACAGCAGGGTCTTGAAAATTTCTATTAACTTGGGAGTCAGTTATGCAGTTCTCCTTTATGCCTGTCTACCTACCACTCGTACTGGGATGTAAATTGCCTATCCACACAAAATGTTCATCTTACTTCCCTTCCCCATGACAGGCATTGCTAATTTGCTGTTATGCCTTTATCATCAAATTCAAGTGCAGTCATTAAATCCTGCAAGGCAGAGGGCTCCAGGAACCTCCTTTAAATCAAGTGGCATGCAAGGTAAATCTAATTTCTCATATCTTTCCTCTCACTTTCTCATTATATCTCCCACCCATTCTATGAATATTATAAAAGGTACCCTTCACTGTGTGAGTAATACCATAACTGCACTTCTCTGCACTACTCTGAGAAGATGCTTTTGGAGAAACAAAAAGATAAGAAAATGTATAAACATTTGTATGCTACATTGTCTCTAAGAACATTAATATTGCTTACGAAGATACTTATTTACTACAGCTCCAAAATCTCTAAGACTCAATATACCCTAAGCAAACCTAAGGCCTGAATTTTATTTTTAATAGCCCTAAATTTTCTGAACATTAATTATATATATAAATGTATCCTGGTTTTTAAATTGATTTTCATGCTTAATGGAATTTCTGTGTCAAATGCATATAACATATTTTAGTTAAGATAAGTGCTATTATACATTTTAAAAAACAAAGTATCATGACTTTAATTGCAACACGTTAATGAAAGTTTAAATGATGTAATAGGATTTTGGTAAAGTGAATTCATCTTCACAAAGGATTAGTATTTAGGGGGTATAGCATCTACTTCCTGTTCTCTGAAATCAATGAAATGGTATTATTATTTTAAAATATACATCATTTTAATTTCAATTTTAAAGAGTAATTCAGTGGTCACTTTTCCTTATTTATAATCTGGGTCAGGCTATGTCCTAAAATTGGACTGAATACATTTTCATATTGTTTGCTTATACACTGGGCATTGGAAAGAGAAAAGGAGAAAAAGAACCGTGGTGCTGTTTCCTAACTTTCTTATCCTGATTTTATTTCGTGTTTATATTCTCCCTCTATCTTCTTTCTTTTCTCTTCTTCTTTTCCTTTCCTTTTTTTGGTCTTCTTTCCTCCTCCCTCTCTCCTTCCTGTCATTCCTTCATCTGTTGCTTTTTAGCTCTGCTCATCTGTCTTTCCTTTTCTCTTTATGCCTTCATTCTACTTTAATAAAAATCGGACTAAATATTTCTATTCGATAAGTGAATTTGCCTATTATAACAATTGTTTTGATAATGTGAGTTTTTTTTTTTTTAAGGAATATACATGGAAACTAGTAGGCATTGCCCCATTCATGTTTTGTCAAAGTGACTTTTATGTAACTTTAGCTTACTTATACTTGAAAGCAAAACTTTTCCAAATAAATTTTCAGTATTTTTCTCATTTTTATTTCCTTTCTCTATTAATCTATTTAATGTTTCCCATGTCATCTTTTCATTGTCAGAGGCTTAAGTTTCTCAATTTCAGGGCATTTTCCACACTGGAAAAAATTTGCATCCCATTCTATGTTCTTTCACTCATATTTCTGCATTAGCAGGTTTCTAAAACTTAGCCTTGCTCAGACTGTGGGTTTCTGCTGACACATAAAGGCACTGCTGCAGAAGCAGAACTAAACTAAATAGAAATATGCTTGCCTTTGCATTAACAGCATTTCCTACAGGCTTTTCCATAAAGATAATCCCAGAAGAAAGTATAAAAGTGAAACTTTTGTTACTATAAAACAATGACAAGATTTTCTTCTTTTGTGGGTTATAAACACTTCCAAAGGTCAAAGTTAGCATTAGCAAAATGAGAAGAAATGTCCTGATAATTCTTTTGAATCCTCTCAGCCTTAATATCCTCTTTTTCTTTCTTATCAAACTCCCTTTCCCATTTTGATCCTAGTTCTTTCCCACAAAGAGAACCATCTGACACCCTCCCTTGTTGCCTTCTAAAATGATCCAAGCTCTAGTCCTTTCACTGGGAGAGTTGTATTCTCAGTGCTAGGTCAAGTTTCAACAGGACACAATGTGTTAGGAAAAATACAAAAGTGGACATACAGGACCTCTTACTTGTAACATAGGGTTTGCGAAACCAAGGTGGAAAAGAAATTGCAACTGATCTTAGAATGTTACTGGCAATCAATAAAATAACACAAATGCCACTTAACATTAAATGAAATTTTAATCACGATACATAAATAGTAATACTCTATAGATAATTTCTGGGCATTCTTACTTCATCTGCAGAAAATTGTCAGCATCTCCTTCTACCACATTTTTATGAGATACCTGATGGTGGTTTTGTTTCTCTGTAGGAACTGACTTTTTGTACCTGGCTTCTCATCATAATAAATTTTTATATTAGGAGTCAGTATTTTGACTCATATATCTTGCCTTCTTAACTATGACAGAGGTTCCAACACTGTAATTTAGCATGAATGTGTGATACACACACACACAAAAAAAATTGAAACAGAGTAAAGCTTTGATTTACACCTCTCTAGGACCTAGGTTCCATGGGCTTTCTCCATCTAATGTAACTGCACAATAAACATGTTTTTGGCTGAGCACCAAAGAATTGATGCTTTTGAACTGTGGTGTTAGAGAAGACTCTTGAGAGTCCCTTGAACTGCAAGGAGATCCAACCAGTCCATCCTAAAAGAAATCAGTCCTGAATATTCCTTGGAAGGACTGATGCTGAAGATGAACCTCCAATACTTTGGCTACCTGATGAGAAGAACTGACTCACTGGAAAAGATCTGGTGCTAGAAAAGATTGAAGGCAGGAGGAAAAAGGGATGACAGAGGATGAGATGGTTGGATGGCATCAGCGACCCAATGGAAATGAGTTTGAGCAAGCCCTGGGAGCTGGTGATGAAAAGAATGCCTGCTGTGCTGCAGTCCATGGTGTCATAAAGATTCAGACATGACTGAGCAATTGAACTGATTGATATGTCCTAAGATGCTCTCTAACATTCTGTGTTGGATGCCTTCCTCTTCTTAAATGCCACTGAGTACAATTTAAAATCTGTGTTTATCCTTCCTCCCCATGCCTGCCTGTGTACAAAAAGAAAAAAAAAATCTAAAAGCTCTAATTGACAC